>JAASLG010000059.1:0-53707 GCA_013365235.1 Cercospora sesami
TCAACCATCATTCACCACAGTGTTCCATCTGACAAACAGTTTCAGGATACATACCATGTTAAAAGCAGGCCATGCCCAAGACATTTTCCATATGTCCATCTGTGGCTGCGGCTTCGCCGCTGGACGTATGGTACACGGTCAAAGACAACACGCAGCGTGATACAAGTATCGTATCCTCTCGCCTGATTCCCCGATCTTCAATCGCCACCATCGCTCTGAGAAAGAGAAGAGACAACACATCCGGATCAGTTCACAGCCAGTCCACCCAGGCAAATCTTCTCAAGAAACCCATTTTGGCAAGCTACGACTCCTCAGCAATACTCACAAGAGAACACATCCTACCTCTACCCGTACCTCTTCTCCTCCCGCTCCTATCTCAGGAGCCCCCGAAACAAGCAGAGACCAAAATGTGTCTCATCTACTCCGTCCCCTGCCGCTGCGGCTACACAGGCAACATTCAAACCCGCTGTCCTGCCAACCCAGGTCGAGGCTTCACTCCCAGGTGTCGAACCTACGGAGTCCGCTTTACAGGTCGTGAACCCATCGCCAAAACTTCCTTCTCTCGGGATACGCATCCGAACTGGTCAGATGTCACCAGTGCGAGATGTCCCAAGTGTGGCAGGAAGTTGTACTTGTGGGGTGTGGGAAGGGAGATGGAGAGTTTGGGGATGGTTGGGTAAGTTGTGATCCTCTTTTATGTTTGTGAGAATTGTAAGTGTGCGTGTATGCTGACTTGTTTGTGTCTTTGAGGGAGAGCAGCCGGTCCAGACGTCGGGCGAGTCATGGGAAAAGGGTACATTGGGCTTAACGAGAGTCGAAAGGTCGAGAAGTTGAGAGATTGATGAGGTTGAAGAACCAAGAAGTTAAGGCATCGCGCTCGTAATGGCAATATGAAAGATACATGAATTGATCTGGGCGAAATCTGCTCTTGATGTTTACTCTGGTGGTCGCGCGTGCTTGTTTGGCTGGAATGTAGAGGCTGAGATAATGTCAGCATTGCGTTTTGTGTTTGGAACATTTCTAGCTGCATGCGGGTTCTTGCTCCGTGCATAGCTTTCAAGTTGCAGTAAGGTCGAGATAAGGGAAGGAGAGTGAGAAGTCGCGAGTGTGTTCGCCAGAATCAGGTATTGCTTTCATAATGCGTGACTATTGAAATCACACATGGAGACCAGGCGATTAATGCCGTCCTCCGCGATAGCGTCACATCCAGCAAATGGGCCTTTTTCTGTTCGTGATGCTCGTAGCCATGTCCCATACAAGTGCCGCGAGATCACTTGCAAACAATATGCAAAGCGCTCACAGACGACGACCACGGCGACCACCCTTTCTCCTAGTAGAGTCGGATGGGGTAGGGGTGACATCCTCGATGCGGCCAATCTTCATGCCGGAACGGGCGAGGGCACGGAGAGCAGACTGAGCACCTGGACCTGGGGTCTTGGTGCCGTTGCCTGGGTCGATTTTTAGCGATCCTGTTCGTGCATCCAGTTTGATTACGTTCAAACTTACCACCGGTAGCCCGGATCTTGACGTGGAGGGCAGTAATGCCCAACTCCTTGCAGCGGGTAGCGACGTCCTGGGCAGCCAACATGGCAGCGTATGGAGAGGACTCGTCACGGTCGGCCTTGACCTTCATGCCACCGGTGACACGGCTGATGGTTTCGCGGCCACTGGAATCACCCAGGTTAGCCTATGAACCATGCAGAAAAAGTTTTGTACAATGCAACCCGGCCAATCCCTCGAGCGGACGTTTCTGTCTCTTTTGCGCTTCCAGGATTGTCGCGAGTCGCTGGGTTTGGGAGAATCAAGCGTACGAAAGATCGGTGACGTGGACGAAGGTGTCGTTGAAGGAGGCGAAGATGC
This sequence comes from Cercospora sesami, assembly GCA_013365235.1. NCBI lineage: Eukaryota > Fungi > Ascomycota > Dothideomycetes > Mycosphaerellales > Mycosphaerellaceae > Cercospora > Cercospora sesami. Next base: position 1,861 of record JAASLG010000059.1, read on the forward strand.
GTGCGACGCCGAAGACGAGCTCGCCTGTTCAGTCCATCAGTATGGCTGTTGCCAATGTCGCGTGCGCTGGTTGCGGCGGTGGGGGAAGCAACTGACCCTCGCGGACCTGTGGGCCGAGCTGAACATTTTCCTGCACACGCGGTGCTGCCTTCTTTGGTGCCATTTTTGCTGGATGTGTCTGTCTTGTCCTGACGCTGGAGAAGCAACAGCGGAAGTGTCGTGCGTCTGGAGACGTCGAAATTGGTGGGCTTGTCGGAGCTAAATTCGCGCCAAGCCCGATCCCCGCGGCTCGTTCCACGCGCGCCGGACAGCTCTTTTTCTTGACTGCAAATCTCCCTCACCTTCTCCACCGCAACATTCCTCTCCTCGCGTCGACTTCCTTCCACAGCCACCTTCTTGTGCGCTCAGAAGAGTCATGACTGTGCCGCCCGAAGGCTGAAGCAGAGTATCCTTCACCCTCGCCGGATCACAGCACGCCAACCGCCAACATGGGGGACGCCGTCGTGGGCATCATTGGCATGGGTGACATGGGGAAGATGTACGCGAGGAGGATTGCCGACGCTGGGTGGAAGTGAGTGCAGCCTCTTCTACGGCCTGCTTGGAGTGGAACACATCAATGGTAAGCGCACTCTCCGCCAACCCCCCTCCTTCCCCCTCTGCAATGATGACTTGAGTGCATTTGGCTCGAGTATGCTCGCCGGGCACCACTTTGCGTCGTCATGGCGCGCTGTGACCCGGCGATCGTCAATGATGTAAAATCTCAGCTACCTTAACAATTTTGTCTGAAACGCAGCACCGCATCTACACCTGCTCGCCTTGCTACCACTCGAAAGGCAAGCAGCTAACATGCTCCCAGGTCATCTCCAGCTACTGATAGCAACCAGAGTCCACGCCTGCGATGTTCCCGAAAAGTACGAAGCCCTTAAGGCCGAGTTCGCCAGCAGAGTAGGACACCACCTATATAGTCTCCGAAAAATACAGCAAGAGAAGCATTCGCTGAACGCGCATACTCCAGAGCAATGTCACAATCCTTCCAGATGGTCACCTCGTCTCCCGCAGCAGTGACTGGATCATGTATAGCGTCGAAGCCAAGAACATCGACGCGATCGTCGCGAAGTACGGTCCCAGCACACGTATGGGAGCTATCGTCGGCGGCCAGACCTCGACCAAAGCCCCAGAGATCGCCGCATTTGAGCGACACCTGCCTTCCGATGTCGAGATCGTCTCCTGCCACTCTCTACACGGCCCTGGCGTGGATCCCAAAGGCCAGCCTCTCGTCATCATCAATCATCGCGCTAGCGACAGATCAGTTGCCCTCGTCGAGCGCATCCTCTCCTGCTTCGAATCCACCTTCGTCCCCCTCTCTGCCGAGAAGCACGATCGCATTACAGCCGACACCCAAGCCGTCACGCATCTCGCTTTCCTGTCCATGGGAACGGCGTGGCAAGCCAATGACCAATTTCCTTGGGAGGTCCCCCGCTACATTGGTGGCATTGAGAACGTCAAGATCAACCTCATGATGCGAATCTACAGCAACAAGTGGCACGTCTATGCTGGACTAGCGATTCTGAATCCTTGGGCCAGAGCTCAAATCGCCCAGTACGCCGAGAGTGTGACGGAGTTGTACAAGCTCATGTTATCGAATCAGAAAGAAGAATTCGAGAATAGAATCTATGCGGCGAGAGACGCCGTGTTCGGTGCAGAGAGCGGACATCCAAAGGGAGAGGACAAGGAAGAATTGCTGCTGGAAGATGAATTGCTCGACAAGTTCTCCTTGGGCGACAAGCCGCAGCAACGTGTCAAGAACAATCATTTGAGTTTGTTGGCGATTGTGGATTGTTGGTGGAAGCTCGGGATCGTGCCATACGATCACATGATTTGTTCAACGCCGGTGAGGAGACTCTTGCACATACCAAACATCACTTTCTGACTTGTGCTGACTGTTGCTCCAGCTCTTCCGTCTCTGGCTCGGTATCACAGAATACGTCTACCGCTCGCCCTCCTTGCTCTCCGAATGCATTTCGACGGCGCTCAATGACGTCTCCTTCCGTGCCGACGATCTGGAATTTACGTTTGCGGCGAGAGACTGGTCTGAACGTGTGCAGTTGGGGCATATGGACGGCTATCGGGAGAAATTCGAACGCGTACAGAAGTACTTCAGACCGAGGGTGGCGGATGCGACGAACGTGGGAAATGAAATGATCAAGACTATTGAGGCCAATCTGAAAGAGAGGAGGGCGAGGAAGGAGGGTGGGAAATAAGACGGTACAGGTAAGAGGTATGGGAAGTGTATGAAAAAGGCTACGGTATGTGCACAGTCCGCTGTGACTCGCTTATGTGAACCCCGCTAGATGCGATCATAACCCTATGATACAAGGATAGGGGTCATAGCCACCGACCGCCCTTACGCCGTGGCAAGTTATATCCTTTGAACCTTCGCGAACAAGCCCTTAATCTTCCTTCGAGATAACCCTCAACCTCTTGTGACCTTTCCATTGGTCCAGCAACCCAGCGCCTTCGTAGTGTTTCTGGTCTGTCATAGAGTGGCCGGATCCTAAGACGCCGCGTGCGATCTGTCACGAAGTGGTATCTCTACGCCGGCAAAGTTCTCTCCCTGTGTCGCAACCGCAGGCTGTTGTTGTTGTCTCGCAGTTCTTCGAAGACCGCGGATGGGACTGCTCAGAGAGCAATCGCGAAAAGGGTTTTGCAATACACAAAGATGTGCGATTTGGAATCCGACCCACGCCAGGAGGATGAGGAGCGGAGCTTGGAGGACGTTGAGTAGTTGCCGTGCTTCCTTATCTTGGATCCGTCTACCCATCGTTGGTATTATCGAGAGGCATATGAGCACGAGTGACAAGACGTAGGCTGTGTAGATGCGCACATTGTGGTCCAGGAGGCAGCCGAGGTGTGTCGCGAAAGGGTACGCGAAGAACAGGCAAATGGCTGTCATTACTGCCAAGTCACGCCCGTCGGGCACGGATGTGCCATAATACACTGCCATAGTGACCGGTCCGCTGATGGTGACGAAGAAGAAAAGCATGGAGAATGTTCCACATGGAGCTCCAGCTTTGATCCGTTTCCTGAGCAGGATAGCAGACCAAACTAGCCCCGCAATATTGATCGGAATTGGCAGCAATGGGCGCAAGATGTGCCATAACCATAGAAGACCCTGCTCGGTGATCTCCGCTGGCGGTAGGCCATGTTCGTCGGACCATGTGTTGCCTACTGGGTGTGCGGATGCCATGCAGACAAAGGCCAGCATAAGAAGCAGGCGCGATCGGAACAAGCAAGTCGCTAAGGCCATGACACTACTTCCAAAGCCAGCATACCTTGCATCCAAGTCTGCCCGCCATGGACTTGGAAAGGTCTTGTCTCGATGATCGGTTTCCCCGAGCAAATGGTCTGTCTCGACTTCGCTGCCCCATTCCAGGTCGGCACTGGCCATCATGGAGCGAAGGGCATTGGGAACCTCGGCACCTGCGCTGAATTGGACGTCAATGAGACCAACGCGCCCATTCCCTTTCACTCCTTGACAATATTTGAGGATCAATGCGCCGGAACTTGGGTCGACTTCGTAGACATCCACCTCACTCTTGCCAGGACATTCCATAATTTTTTCTGCGTCACTGCTTCCAACTCCAGGCCCAAACCCGTGAATTACAGCTGTGATTGGGAGCCCTCAAGTGCGAGCACTTGAGGTACCGCGGCTTTGGGAAGGAAATCAAGAGAGTATTCCTGCGGGCTCTGCGGAGGCAATCTGCAGCCTTCTCTCGACTATTTTATTCCAAAGTGACCGGCTGAGATTCTATGTTCTGGAGAACGGCAGGGCAGATGAAGGGGAGTGTACTCGCTGGCGTATTGAGCAACGGATTTCCCGAGAATTGACTGGCGGCTGGAATCATCGCTGGTGCAGAACAGACCCATACAACAAGGCGAGGCAGTGCACAACTTGGGCATCGTTGCGCTGGCTTCCTGCACATGAATTTTCGCGAGCGAAATCCTGCACAAGGGCGGCCGAGCATGTGGAACAAGGGCTCAAGCCAGAACGACTGCTTCTTGCTAGCTGTCGGCGTCGATGCCATACAAAGGCCCTGTCAGTGGCTGCTGATATGCAGACACACATCAGGTAGTTGGTTCCACGTCTGCATCACGTGTGAACATTTGACATGAGCTGTCGCCCCGCGCATAGGGCATCCTGCAGTCAGCTCATTAAGCGAGTCTGGCTCAAACCGGCTTCATCGACGGAGCGACTTCGAGGCTGTGAAAGGCGATGCGCCCAAACCCCCATGCAAATTCGCTGCATCATATGTGGTGGCGCCCAATGACTTGGCCGCGCCGCATCAAAGCTGGTACAAGTAACAGAGGCCGCCCTTTCAGCCGATCGAGGTGTGGTGACCATGACCGCCCACCCAAGTCATTTCCACCCAGGCAAAGATTGACTCTTGCTACGCTGCCAAACCACCAAATTTTCGAAAGCGCTCAAATTTCATACGCGAAAGAGTCCAAGTGAAGTGTCGCCTTCTAACGATGTGGAATTCACCGCATGAGCGATCGGATCTCGAAACTGGCCCGACTGTTGAGCAACAACAAGGAGTCTTGTGTATCGCGCACGATCAAGGGCTCCAGAGGAGTAGTCCATGGTTCGCGTACGACAATTTTGGAAGAAGGCTATTTGAAGCTCGCCGTAATTTCTGCGTCTTGTGGTCTTCACGACCGTGGGCAAACCAGATTGAGCGAGCGGATTTCAAAACGGTCTCAACGATTGAAAACAAAGAGTCGGGTCCATGCGAAGCAAATGGTCACAAAGTTGGCAGACTTAGCCCACTAGCCCCAAAAGGCCTTGTTGGAGAAATACCTGAGCACTCTTGTTGCAACTGGTGGAGTATGTTGAGAACAGTGGGCTTAGCGAACTTGAGTACGGCGCAGTCATCGGCTGACATTGAGGCAAAAGCACCAGCCGATAACTGGTCCACTGCAAGAGGCGTCGTCGTGAAAAGAGGTAAGCCCCGAGCCGATCGCGTAGGCGCTAATAATAACAGATTCGGCGCAGCTCTGTGTTCAACTTGTGGTCAAATCCGTTCCTTAAAAAAGTTCTGCACCATCATCGCCGCTCCGGTCCCGATAGTCGTTCTCAATGCCTACAGCATACGGCATACCAGCACTGAAAGATTTTCAAGCATAGAAGCGTCTTTGGGTCGAATAATCGAATTTTCCAGGCCATTTATCAATCCCGGGGGCATCGCTTTCTTTCTGGCGGGGATAGCAGTTACTTTTTCTCTGGGTCTTCTCTGGCGTTATAGAAGAGCAGCGGGCGGGAACGGAATCTTTTTGATGGCGTTATCTGTCATTCCATTGCTACTGGGCATCGCAGGCGGTTCGGGTCTGCTCATTGCAACGCTTTGTGTATTTCCCTGGAGTCTGTACATCGTCATCCTTTGCAACGACGCCATCCATGTCGAAGCATAGAAGGCTTGCAGGGCAAGCAGCAGTCGAAGAACTGTGCTGGTTTGTCAAAGACAGGGCTAGGAGGCTGCGCATGTCAGCTGCAAAGGGCTGGTCGTCGATCCTGGAAGTGCATGTGTTGAAGATGGATTGGCGGTGTTTCTGCTGCGAATTATAGTATCCCTCAGAAGCTAACATGACATTGTGATTTGACCACTTTCAGGGCGCAGACCTTCTGCGTCATCAAACCTGTCTTGACTGTGACCTTGCAACATACCAGGACTGAAGACTTGTCCTGAGAAATCCACAGGTGATGGTATTCCGCCGAAATTTAGTAACGAGTTCCAGTCTCCCTGACTGAGGCTAGGGTTAGACATTGGTATCGCTGAAGCAGGTGCGCGGTTGACATCACTCAACCATACGTAATCGAGCACAAATTCGAGATTGTCCCTGTGAGCCTTGTCCATTTCGATTGTTGCAGGACGTGTTGAGTCGACCAGAAGCCTTGCAAGCTCCGGATCGATGTTGAACTCGTTGATTGCCAATCTCTATGCTACTGCTCAGCCCCAGCGACAATTTATTACAGTGCAGATGGCAGGAAGAGTGCGTGCGGAAGTGTAGTGTGAGAAGCGAGGAGAGTCACTCACCATCGGTCGGAGGTGTGCCCAATTTTGGTGAGATTGCTCCAAGAACTTCAGGCAAGTGTCCAAACCGTCAGCTGCCTTGGCCACTGTGTTCTCATCCGAAGAATGCAGAAATAATTTGTGGATAGACGCAATGCAGGCCGCCATGTAACCTAATGAGCTGCCACGAGCGCAACATCCGGTGTGCTGCACTGTCTTCAAAATGTTAGTAAGCTGCGCACAATGCCTTTGGCAGCGATCCAGGCCATCTCTGGCGAAGCTAGGGGGAAAGTTCTTCCCCCAGCGCCACCGATGATTGTATAAGTGAGGAGGCCGATACAACAGGGCACCACAGAAGTGATAAAGACTTCGCGCCCATACGAAAGCCCCAACTCGCTGCCGATCGTAGCCTTCGTAAGTGCCGTAGAGGCCATTGATGTGTTGAGCCAAATCCTCGCAACCTGCTGCGTTTCTGCTCTCGAAATTCATGAGTATGCCACTGAGCTTCGCAAAGTCACTCTGCGGGTCCCAGCAGGGTAATGTAGGCTTGTCCTCTAAAGACGAATATTTTACGGTGCGCCCAAGCAGCGAAGCCATGAGTGCCGACATGGCAAAGTCGTCGAGAGACTGTGTCATTTCTGACTGCCATGGATTGTTGGAGACGGCCAAGGTGGACCCGTTGTCACCATGGGACCCCAACCGAAACGATTCCTCATCGCAGGGAAGTCTGACACTGCAGTCGGAGTCGACAATAGAGACAGGCCAGCTCCGACCGCAAGCGAAAAATCTGTCCAGAAGGTATACCGACCAGAATACTCGTCGACGTTCTTCTTGCCGCCAACTTGGCAGAGAGGCCTCGGGCTCCGCGTTGAGCTTCAAATCCTGCACGAAGCGAATAGCAAGGCCGGTCTTAACCCACCCTTGACGTGTTCGACCAGCTAAGGGTTACATGTCAGCTCAGCTGCTGTCGCAAATGCTCGAAGCTGCGTGATTTGGGAGAACGCACCAGCGAAGTCTATAACTGCCAGAAGGAATGGAGCTTGTACCACATCAAGATCGGTGCAAGGATCTCCGTCAAGTATTCGGTTCTTGAGGATCGCCCATGACTGCTTAGCGTAGCTTTCGACTGCTACGAGTGGGTCTGGCTTGTAGTAGTCATCTCGACTATATCGCGCAGCAGTGGCAGCGAACGCAAGCAGCAAACAATCTGGCAGATCACCAGTCTGGAGTCTTTGGCGCATGTTGGCCTCGTAGAATAGGCAATAAGGCTGATTCTGGCAATTCGAGAAGTACACGTCGGCTAGTCTGGCAATGACATGGGGTGGTGGTCGTTCCTCGAAGCTGCGAGCCAGTCATTAGTCATGCGGCGAGGCCTACGAGATTCGAAGGCGAGACAAGCTTACCGTGTAACATGAATTCCCGTTTGCCTGGCTGTGTCTCGGTTGAGATTATTTGAACTTGGACTTGACAGATCCATTGCTGGCGGTAGAGTCTGTGGTACCGACATGGTGCGATTGATACCCCGAGGGTCGCTCTCCCACTCGCCATTGCTGTAGGCAAAAGCTGAGCTCGACTCACCAGCAGTAGACTCGAAAGTTATTTCTTGGAAGGAACGATCAGGATTCACGGGCGAATGCGCCGTTGTGAAGTTCGTCTCCGCGAATTGTGGCATGGAGAGGGGCGTGGCAGATGGCGCATCTGCGTAACGACATGCCTGCCCCAGACGCACGCAGAATGCACACGCCGGGCGCTCGCCGGGGCAGCGTGTCTTCTTCCTCCTATTGCCGTGGTCAATACAATATCCTCATGTGCTCTGCGCTGCCTTCGACTTGACTGCATTTGTCGTGCCCGGTGAGGAGTTTTGTGACACACCTGCAGTTCAGACATGCTTGGCGAACGCGCTTGGGCTCCGGCTCGCCATTACGCGACATGTTTGCATCGCAGAAGTGAACCTAAGATGGGCAGGCTGTTGCGAGACTCCAATGATTTAGTCTATGGCGGAGGTGGGGTAGCGCTGGTTGTTGGCCGCAGCCGCATTGCCACTGTCCAGTCACATCTGTGGCCTGGACGTGTGGCGATCGAGGGGTGGGACGGACCAGAAGGAGGAGAACAGAAACGAGGGTCTCATGGGCTATGATGTCCGTGGGGCCCAGAATACTTGCTCGACATATTACACCTGCATTGTGTTGTGCGAACTAACTGACCACAGTGGGAGCTGAAGTAATCTTGGAGTCGTCAATTGATTCATGGCCCAAGCGTCAATATTGATTGGATACGGAACGGGCCTTCCCATCCCATTTCCGAGCACTGTTGTTGTTCTTCCACCACCATGCTGCACTCACTCACTCACAACTTACTCAACCCACGAACCTCTTGCACAATGGCCAAGTCCGCCAGGATCTCTTCACTACCACCACCTACCACCATGACGCGCACATCTCGGCTGATCTGCTCAACGCGTGCTCCCCGGCCGCCTTTGGAATAACCCAGACCGCCCATGGTTTGCTGGGCCTCCCTGTTCACGAACTCCAACGTCTGCGCGGCCAGCACCTTGAAGTTTGCGAATTGTCCACCAAGCTGCGCGTCTACACCTCTGCGCTGGGCTTCCGCATTGAGATATACGAGTTGTTCCATGAGAGCATGTGCCGACTCCACCTTCCTCCCGCTCGCACTGAACTTGCTCCGAATCATCTGATTGTCCAGCAGTGGCTTTCCGAATGTCTCACGTACCGCCGCGTACTGATAGGCATCTTCAATACAACAACGCGCGAGCCGCAGACTCGTCGCGCCTAGCCACAACCGTTCGTGGTTGAAGTTGGACATGATGATCCCAAATCCGCGATTCTCTTGACCCAACAAGTTCTCCACTGGCACTTCAACGTCGTCGAATTCGATGTATGTGGAGGCTGCGATGATACGCCATTAGTGTCTGGTGCGCTCGATACTCCAAGACAGCCCACTCACCACTCGAAAGGACGCCAGAATTGTTGATCTTCTTACGCGTCACGCCTCGCGCAGTCAACGGAATGATCAAGGCAGACACTCCATCCTTGCCTGGTCCACCAGTGCGCACTGCAGCAGTACAGTAATTCGCGAACGACCCATTTGTTATCCATTTCTTGGCGCCATTGACAATATATTTGTCACCTTGACGGACCGCGGTAGTGGTGATGCCTGCAACGTCGGATCCAGCTGTGCCAAATGTCAGCATCTGTTGGTGTATATGCACCGTCCAACTGACCATCTGGCTCCGTCACGGCGAGACAAAACCTCGTGCTCCCACTCAGGACTGATGGCAAGTACTTCCGCTTCTGCTCTTCATTTCCATATACCACGAGCGGAGGGGCTCCAATCGAGTTACCACAAGTCAGCGCCCAGATAACACCCAGATAGCCGATTCGTGCTATCTCGTCTATCACAACCAGATCATGGAAACCATCCCAGTGCTCTGGATCGATATCGCCAGGCAGACGCTGGCCATTGAGCTGCGCCTTTGCGAGAGGGTATACTGCTGCTGCTTGATAACCCAATCGCGAATGCTCCGCGATGACCTGTCGAAGAAAAATTCAGCGACCATTGTCAACTGACAGCAAGAAGTCTGGGATCTTTGGCACCGCGAAGTTCTCACCTCTTTTGGTACAACGCCCTCACTCTCCCATTGATCCGCGAATGGAAGTAAATGGCCATCAACGTATTTGCGAACCTCTTGTTGCAAATGTCGATGCGACTCATTGTAGAACGGTGAAGTGCCACGGCTGAGCCATAGTGGCTCTGCATACGGTATCCGTGTGCGTTTCGACATTGTTCAAGCGGTCGTTTCTGGTGGTCGGCAAAGGTGTTCGCCCGCGATGTCCAAGTCATCTACATACTGAGCTGCCGACGTGTTGCCAAGGTCGAAGCTCTGGATACCTCACATTCTGGGGCCGTCTCCGACCGTCCCCACACGGACCGCGTTTCTAGCCAAAAACGGCAATTCCGTGCGCCGCGCTCAGGGTCGTAGGTATTGGTATGTACGGCATTGATCACACCTGTATTACGCCAGCCTTCGATCTATTCAGGGTCATCGTCAGAGACTCATCATACTCACGCGATCGAATGGCAATGTCGGAAAACTCAGGCCTGGAGATCTCGTCGACCGACCCGGCTGCACTGTACATTGCGCCTATCCCCTTCGATGACGATGAACAACCTAGGATCCGACGAGTGTTGATAACGAATCGTGGAGAGATAGCATGTCGAATAGCTGAGACTTGTCGGAAGCTCGGCGTCACAACGATCGCAGTATTTGTCGACGAGTATGTAATTGATTCCAAGGAATGCATCGCTGTGAGTTGACTACTGCTGACCGTCCTTGCTCAGGGATGCGACCTCCAAACACATTCTCGAAGCTGACGAGGCCATCGGACTGGGACCCATCGATCAGAAAGCTGGCAATCCATACCTGAACATCAGCCTTTTGATTCAGACTGCGCTCAGTGCCGGAGCGGACGCTGTTCACCCGGGCTATGGATACCTCAGCGAGAATGCGGCTTTTGCAACTGCTGTACGAGACGCAGGGATTGCATTTGTAGGGCCAAGCTCCCATGCGATGTCCACGTTGGGCGACAAAAGATCAGCAAAAGCCTATTTGCGGGAACATGATTCTAGAGTGCCATTGATCCCCGGCGCCTTCGGAGCAAGCCAGAACGTAGACGACCTCCAACGATTCGCGGACGAGATGGGATATCCCGTCATGTTGAAGGCTTCAGCAGGTGGCGGAGGAAAGGGCATGCGCATTGTTCGCGAAGCGTCAGCCTTTCCAGGCGAACTTCGCACGGCCCAGTCTGAAGCAGCTAGGTTCTTTGGTTCCAGCGATTGCATTCTTGAGAAGTACATCGAAGCGGGCAAGCACATTGAGATTCAAATCATCGGTGACAAGCATGGCAATGTGTACAGTCTTGGGGAACGGGAGTGCTCAGTTCAGCGACGTCACCAGAAGGTGATTGAAGAGACACCCTCGCCATGGCTTGATGCCGCCAAACGTCAGGAAATGGCTGAAGCCGCCGTCCGCGTAGCAAAACTACTCGGCTACGAGAATGCTGGTACTGTGGAATTCGTGTTTGACATTCAGACTGGGAGATTTTACTTCCTCGAAGTGAACACCCGTTTACAGGTCGAGCACCCCATTACAGAGGAGATCACCAGGTTGGATATCGTATCGTTACAGTTGTTCGTAGCGGCAGGTGGAGATCTCTCGTCACTTCCTCGACTTCACTCGATTCAGCAAGTAGGTCATGCAATCGAATGCCGACTATGCGCTGAGGATCCCAGCCGAGACTTCTTTCCGCAGACGGGAACTATCAGGCTTTGGCAGCCAGCGAAGCTCTCGGAGGCAGAGTCTAGAAACGTTCGCTTCGAGACCGGTGTTCAAAGCGGATCGCAGATCTCCATCCACTTCGATCCAATGATCGCCAAAATTGTAGTGTGGGCACCGACGAGAGGTCAGGCACGAAATAAACTGGCTCAGGTCCTCGCTGAAACTGCTTGCATCGGTGTAAGAACAAATCAGCAGTTCTTACAGAGGTGTCTACTCAACCCTGGCTTCTCAAATGCTGGCTATACCACATCGTTTATTCCAAAAACCCTCCCTGCGTTGCTGGCTCCGTCCAACCAGCGAGCCGCCGCGCATTTAGTCGCGAGCCTGCCATTGGTCGCGGCATACACCCTCAGTGCGCTGCCACAATATCTGCCACAACCACGTGGTTCCGGAAGAGCTTTCGCCAAAGTCGGATCTGGTTTTAGAAACCAAAACTATGATAGAGTCAATCGCGCACAGCGCAGAATTGTTCTCATGCCAGACGCCGAGGCGAACATGCAGCCATTTATCTGTTCATGGGACTCCAAGGGAAGCCGAGACAAAGGCGCACGCTTCGAGGGCTTGGTAGCTCCGCTTCCCAAAGCAGAAGGCCTGACCAAGTCGCCTGCTAATGCGTCCGCAATCTACAACACTTTGAGCAACGCCTTGAGAATTGGCAGCCTTCCTGACGAGGTTACGCACAACATCGCGATCAACTCGTCTGCTGTCAGTACTGTCAGATCAGGAGCAGCATCTTGGCTACATGCGACACTTCGCGTCTCCCTCGATGGCGTGAACTATCCAATCGAGATGGTCACAGAGCGAGAAGACACAAGCTCCTCCAGCATCACACATACAGGGACTGGCATAAGAGCCATGTGCCATCTTCCTCACCTTGGCACCTGGGTCGATCTCTCCTGCTTCAGTGTTCTATCTTACTTCGAGCACTTACGGGAAGCCAGCGCAGGGGTTGCAGGAGAGAAGCTGAGGATAGTAACTGCGCCGATGCCCTGCAATGTCCTCTCTGTGCTCAAAAAGGATGGTGACAGCGTCAAAGCAGGAGAGAAATTGATCGTTGTGGAGAGTATGAAAATGGAAATCAATATCAATGCGGCAGTTGATGGTACATTTCAGTCAAGGGTACGGGAACAAGACGCCGTGAACGAGGGAAGGACGCTTTGTGTTGTGGAATAGGCTTCGACAAAGTGGTTCTGGTGAGGTCGATGCGCTTTACAACTCATGATTGTCATCTTTCCAATCACCATGATCGAGTCGTTACATGAAAGTGTACTGGCGACGGACCTACATGTAATTTGCGATCGTTCAATCTACACATCGGTCCGACCTTTTCGCACAGCTGGCTTCGCTTCTTTGTGTATGAAGATGAATAGCTGCAGGTGGACAAACTCGTGGTTCTCAGGCAAGAGCAGCGCCGCGACCGATTTCATACTAATACCTGCACGTGGGACAGACGACACGATGAGGACATGGTTCGATGTTCCTACACACATCTACAGCCGAGCGAGAACATCATGTGCCGCCGCGCCCTCCACCCCTGGAATCTTGACGACTTCCAAGCACATCCCCAAAATCTCCCTCGTATATCGAGGATCAATGACTCCGTCATCATGCAGTGCAGAGCTCGTCCTATACGGATCACAGTCTCTCAGCACAGTCTGCTTCAGAACCTCTGTGCGCTTTGTCACAGCATCCTGGTCGAGTACTTTCCCCTTCGACTTGGCACTATTCGCTTCGATGTTCTGCATCACGCCAGCGAGTTGATCTGGACCCATTACGCTGCAACGACCAGTCGGCCAGGTGAACATGAAGCGCGGCTTATAGCTCCGCCCGCACATGGCATAGTTACCTGCTCCATACGAGGCGCCCAGTATGATGGAGATATGGGGAACCTTGGAACAGCTTACGGCAGAGACCATTTGCGCTCCTTTCTTGATAATAGCAGAATGTTCCGCCTTGGTTCCGACCATGAATCCAGTCACGTTATGCAGGAAGAGTATTGGCAAGTTTCTGCGACAGAGTCAGCTTCGAACAAGTTTGCATCAATCTAGGGGACTCGGAGCGCGCTTACGACTGATTGCAGAGCCGGATGAATTGGGCGCCTTTGGAAGCCTCGTCTCCATTGATGACCGGAATCCTGTTGGCTATGATGCCGACATTATGGCCCATTATTTGCGCATAAGCAGTGATGAGATTCGAGCCAAAGCTCGGCTTGAACATGGATATTCGTGAATCATCGACAATTCTGATCAGCACCTCGATCATATCGAATGGCTTGCGGATATCTGGATCTACCAGAGATAACAGTTCTTCTGGAGGATACCGCGGAGGCAAAGGCACATCGATCGTCGAGAAATCGTAGAAAGGTTCGGGCAATGTGAGCATCCACTCTCGAGCTTTTCGTATGGCATCGAACCTGGCAGAACAAGTGTCAGCTTCTGTGCGACGCAGTAATTCAGCGACTTGCTCACTCGTCAACAGCGATCTGATCCGCCAGTCCGGTAAGCTTTGCATGCGTTTCCGCCCCGCCTAAAGTTTCAGCATCTACGATCTCGCCCGTGGCCATCTTCACAAGAGGAGGACCACCCAGAAAAACTTGTGCTTGGCCCTTGACGAATATAGTGTAGTCTGACATGGCAGGTTGGTAAGCACCGCCCGCAGTTGATGATCCAAAGACAATAGCACAAGACTGTTGCCCATTCTGGCTTCGTTGAGAGAGGTCGCGAAATAGCTGGCCACCCTTGTGGAAGATATCGAATTGATGAGGAAGAAATACTCCTGCCTGCGGTCATTGCTGATCAGTATTTGCGTTTCCTCGCCATTTTGCCGCGAATGAAATGACGCACAGATTGCACGAGTGCCACAATAGGCAAGTTGTTCTCATTCGCGATCTCAGTCACACGATTCTGCTTCGGTACTATCACGAGTAGTCAGTCGTATTCGAAAATTTTGCCAGTTCTAACAAATTTACCAGTGAGTTTACTCCATGAGCCACCATTCTGCGTCGGAATATGAGAGATGATGACAACAGGTCGCCCACTGGAGAAAAAAAAGATTAGCTTGAGATCGAAAGGACTGATCAACAACGATAGTCTGGAGCATACCAAACGCTGCCAATGCCAGAGATAATGTTGCCACATGCCGGAATATCTTCTTGATCCCATCCAGCAAAAGGACAGAGCTCCAAGAAAGGCGAATCAGGATCTAGGAGAAGCGCTATTCGGTCTCTAGCTATCGTCAAGTCTAAGTCAGTTTGCGCTCGATTGTGAGAATCCACTTTGCGACGTGTGGGACCAACCAAGAAGCTGCCCTCTTTGTTGATGTCTGAGGGTATACTGTTGTCCCCCTTCTGCGACAGAGTCGATCGATACTCTCTCAAACTTCAAAAGCAGATCCTCCCATCCTGCACGATTCGCTTGGAATTGCGGCCCGCCAAGATTCACTTCTGAGGAGATAACGGGATACGAATTTGTTGAGGCCATAGAGACGGTATTGCTGCGAGACAGTTCGAAGGTCGTCTACATTACAGTATGCTTACCTCTGCAGAGGCATAATGCTGGCATGGCATTAGGACGAACCGTGTTCTGGGCAGGGTTCACGAAAGTGGGGACGGGCACGGCTCGCACGGGCCACCCACATGGCCGGCACGGTGAGTCCTGCAGGCAGCCACAGGCACAGTAGCGATTCGTGGTCAGTGGCCAGTTCGACAGCCGCTAACCATGAGTGGTGGAAGTGCCGGATAGATCAGTTGCGCAAGAAAGCTCATCGACATGTTGGTCAGCCTCCTCCAGAGAATCCATTGCTACAGTCCAACAACTAGCCATCTTTGTGCTGCCACTTGTGAGCGTTGCAACGTCTCGTTCGAAAGATGGCACCCGAACTATCCGTACTGAATGGCCCGACTGATCAACCGCTCTGGACCATCACGCTCGGATCACTCATCGATGTTCAAGCTCGAGCACATGGTGATCGTACAGCGCTCGTTGTGCCTTGGCAGAACGTCCGACGATCATACAAGGACCTTGCCACTCGCAGCAAGATAATTGCAAAAGCTTTGCTCCAATCTGGGCTTCAAGATGGCGACTGCATTGGTATTATGGCAGGGAACTGTTCAGAATATATCGAAGTTTTCCTTGGCGCAGCACGGATAGGTATCACGTCAGTTGTGCTCAACAGCAATTATACGCCGACAGAGCTACACTATGCAATCTCGTTTAGTGGTCAGTCAATCGCAATCGGAGCTTGTGCAATGCATCCTGATATCTGACTTGAAAGTGACTAGACATCAAGCAGCTCTTCATTGCACGTTTTCCAGGACCTAAGCTAAACTTCACGGCACACATTGAACGTGTTTCGTCAACCAACAAGAACTTACGAATTGTTGTGTTCGATGATGATGAGCACGCTCAGCGCAAAGGCCTAAATGTGGAACACTTCAACACGTTCTATTCAAAGGGGCAGTCCTCCAGCACCAGTGACACGGAGCTACTGCAAAAGGAAGCACTTGTTCGTCCCGCCGATACCTTGAATCTGCAATTCACATCAGGTATGTATTGTTACCTATCATACAACGATGGACGTCTACTGAGAATCACAAGGAACTACTGGCGCCCCAAAAGCTGCAATGCTCTCACACATGTACGTTGCCGATATTCGAGGCCACTTCTCTATTTCTACTTGGAACTGACAACAAAACCAGAAACCTGATCAACAACGCCCACCTCCTGGGCGACCGCATCGGATTGACAGAAACCGACATCATCTGTTGCCCACCACCACTCTTCCACTGCTTCGGCCTCGTAATGGGATTCCTCTGTGCTTTCACTCGCGGAAGCAGCATCGTCTACCCATCCCAGCAATTCGACGCGGCCCTTGTGCTAAAAGCCATCGAAGCCGAACGCTGTACCTTTCTGCATGGCGTCCCTACAATGTTCACTGCACAGTTAGACGAAAATGCTCAACGCTATTACGATCTCAGGTCCCTGAAAACAGCGTTGGCAGCAGGCTCTCAAGTTCCGCAGAGATTAGTCAATCGGTTGGAGAAAGAGATGGGGATTTCTAGAGTATTGATCGCGTATGGCATGACGGAGACTTCTCCTGTCACGTTTTGTGCGAGGTTAGATGATACAATTGAGCAGCGGTTGAGTACAGTGGGGACTTTACTTCCTCATACTGGGGTCAAAGTCGTTGATGTTGACGGGAGAGTTGTACCTCGTGGGGTCGCAGGAGAGATTTGCACGTGCGGCTATGCACTGCAGAAAGGCTACTTGAAGGATGTCAGGAAGACGGACGAAGTTATGGAACGTGACGTGAGTGGTGCACGCTGGATGCACACGGGTGATCAAGGTATCCTGGACAAGGACGGCTATCTGCGAATAACGGGTCGAATCAAAGACTTGATCATCAGAGGTAAAGCCTGTCCAAACATATATCAGAATAAATTTGCTAACTCATGCTCAGGCGGCGAGAACATCGTTCCCGCAGAAATCGAAGAGCGCCTTCTCGCACATCCTAGCGTAGTAGAAGCAGCAGTTGTCGGTGTACCTCATGAAAAGTACGGAGAAGCTGTGGCTTGCTTCTTAAGACAAGCAGAGCGAACGCCGCGACCAACAGGAGCAGAACTTGTGGCGTGGGTTCGTGAAACACTAGGGAGACACAAGACACCTGAGCATGTGTGGTGGGTTGGTGACATCGGGGTGGGCGAGGACTTTCCAAAGACTGCCAGTGGTAAGCATCAGAAGCATATTCTGCGCAGCATCGGAACAGAGATCATCAAGGGAAGGTCGCCAGTACGGCCAAGACTTTAGCTTCCAACGAATTCAAGCTTGATCAACTATGCAATGCATCACAGATCATCGGATCAATCACCGCACATTGCGTGGCATTTCCAAGTGTTGTGAGACCCAATGTAGTGCTGAATGGGAAGTTTATCGAAATTTCAAGCGCAAGATGATAATCAGAAAGTCTCCGTCTATAGTCGCGGCTTCGCTTTTTCCTTTGACAAAGTATACTTATCCCAGTCGACGTCTTTCACGCCCTTCTGAAACTGTGCCAGCCCATGAGCGGACTCACTCTTGTGTCCCATCATTTCCGTGAAAATATCCTTCACCCCTTTGGCTTGCACCTCATCTCCCGCATGCTTCCAACCCAGCCTCACGAGCTCTTTCGTTAGAGTCGATGCGGTTGGCGCACACGCTTGCAACTGGCGCAAGTACTTGTCGACTGCCGACCTAGGCTGCTCGTTTGCTGGTATGATTTCTGCGATCTTGCCAAGCCGCAGGAGCTCCTGCGCAGAAACTGGACGTGCGGAAAGCATCACCTCGCGAGAGAAAGAGATTCCCAACTCTCGGACGACATATTTGGAAATAGTAGCAGGAGCCAAACCGAGTCGTACTTCGCTGAGTCTAAGACTGGAATTCGCAGTCATCAAGCGTATATCGCAGACCAATGCCAACCCTACACCGCCGCCAAACGCAGGGCCCTGAATGCAGGCAATCGTGACTTGTGGCGCATTGTCGATAGCTTCGAAGAGGCGCATCAATCGATCATACTGTGCATCCGAGGCAGAAGTGCCCTCTTGCGCAACTGGCGAGGTGTCACGACTTAGGTCCATTCCAGTGCAGAAGTACTTGCCATTGGCTGTGATGACGATGCGAGTGATGGTCCGATCGGTTGCGGCATCCTCGAATACCTGCGTGAGCCGTGAGATCATCGACGCGGTCAAGGCATTGCCATTGCGCGGTCTGTTCAGAACCAACTTCAAGTTCGGACCCTGCCTATACAGCTCGATGTCTCCGGAGCCAGGCTGTAGTGTCCAAGGCAGAGGAGGTTTCGCAGTTATTACTGTTGCACCAGCACGTTGCTTAGCAGTCTGCGCTTTACTATAGAGGGCTGCTCCCGCTCGACTGGAATTCGGTATGCCAAGTTGCTCAGTAATCCATACGCCAGTGTCAACCAGCTTTGACAGGTCGACACCGGTCGATATGCCTGCCCGCTCCAGAGTGTACACGAGATCCTCCGTTGCTAGATTGCCTTTGGCGCCGGGCGCATATGGGCAACCTCCCAGTCCGCCAACACTACTGTCGAACACACGCATCCCACAGTGATAGGCAGCCCACATATTCGCAATGGCTTGTCCATACGTATCGTGGAAGTGACCAGCAAGCTTTTCAATCGGGATGCCAGCATCGACCAGAGATTTTGTGAGGGCTTTCGTTTCCGTTGGCACTCCCACGCCGATCGTGTCGCCCAAGCTGACCTCATAGCAGCCCATATCCAGAAGTTGGCGCACACAATCCAGGACTGCAGCATGAGGCGTCGGACCATCGAAGGGACAGGCGAATATGCATGAGATGTATCTGCATTTCTGGTCAGCGCTCCATTGAGTGTGCCTCATATCGCTGCATGCCAGGTCCTGGGGAGGCGATCGGACTGTTCTCTACTCACCCGCGAACTTCGAGTCCATTGGTGCAAGCCTTCTCTGCGACCTCCCGAGCGCGGTTCAACCCTTCTTGCACGCTGCATCTGATATTGGCTCTACTGAAGCCTTCTGAGGCGCTGACGAAGACAGAGACCTCTCTGACATTATGACGCAGCGCTACATCCAACCCTTTGAGATTCGGTATCAAGACCGGCGTGCGAAGGTGTGGGCTTGACAGGAGTTTCTGAACACTTGTACTGGCCAGTACGGTCTGGCAGTCGCCGAGTTGGGGAACTGCTCGAGGGCTAACCACCGAAGTGACTTCGACTCGCTGCAGACCTGCATCGTGGAGCCTTTCAATAAGGGCCACTTTGGTGCTTGACGGTATGGAAGGCTTGACGTTTTGCAGGCCATCTCGAGGCCCTACTTCGACGATGCGTACGCTTGCCATCTGATCATGTCATCGAATCGATAGCAGGAAGCGAGACTTGTGCACAAGACGGAACGTCGTGTCCGCGGTTGGCGTGCATCGATCCGGCACCCGGCAGTCCTGTGCATACTGGCTGGGTGGTGGGACGGTGATGCACGGCTTCGAGCCGGGTCTTGGAAGGACGGACCGGCCAAGCTCATCCAGACCGGTAAGCATCGCGTGACTGCGTTCTGACACGGAGGTGCCGTTTGCTAGACACCGGGATCGGCGCAAAAGCCTTCGTGGTGTGCTCGAGCTGCGTAGATTCGCGTTGGTGATGCGGGCGGTCAGTCGTGCTCACAGGCGGACGAGTCGGAGGAACCGCAATTGGCGCCGAACTCATCAACAACTTGCGCAGCGACAAGAACAGCGATGCCAATGGTTCTGTGGTCGCCGACAGTCAATACGTCCACTGACCGCGGTGACAGTCTTGTAATGTGATCCTTCTCCACTCGCCAGCTCATAGCCAGCGAAATGATGAAAGGTGTTTTGGTTGGTGGGCCATCAAAAATTGCGCCCGCTGAGCCCCCGAAGGAGATCAGATCCAGTCAGTCGCCGCGCTGTGCAATGCAGGACCTTCTGAATGGCTCTGCTATTCGTGTGCAACAGATGCCCGAACAAGGTCTGTCACATGTTAGCTTTCATTCAAAGTGTAAGGTGCAAATTGGGTAAAACTCACAAGTATGCGGAAGAAAGAGGTTTCAAAGGGAGTGCGAACATTTATGGTAGAATTCAGTAGCGCGGTGCGGGTATCAGTCAGCAGCCGCTCGCGTAGTTGCCCTGGACGACGGCATCAACACGATGACGGGCAGCCGAGCTTACTTCGAGGGTTCACATCGCGAGGCCGCTGGATCACGACGTTGCAAACGCACTTACTTCGCTACAATTGCGGTTCAACGCGACTGATTATTGCATCAGTATCATTCACCCACATCCTCAGTCGCTGCAGCATCACACATTTCCAGAGCCATGCCTGGCCGGGCGGGCTCCGACGGGCCGACCGTCTCATTGTCGTGTATGCCAGATTCCAGCATGACAGACACAGTGAGATACGATACTAACACCGATTCCAGTCGCGAACAATTTCTGGGGCAAGGAAGACGCCGGCGTCGATCCTCTCCTCCAGCGCATGCACAATGCCAAAGTCACCAGCGACGAACTGAAGGCCTTCTACACCGCTCGATCCGCTATCGAAGATGAATACGCCAAGAAGCTGCTCAACCTGGCGAGGAAGCCATTGGGATCCGTCGAGACGGGCACACTACGAATGTCATTGGATGTGGTGCGAGGAGAGACCGAGTCCATGGGAAAGGCACATCAGCACATCTCGCAGCAAATGAAGGGAGAACTCGAAGAACCACTCGTTGCATTCAATGGAGGAATCAAGGAGCGAAGGAAGATCATCCAGACCGGAATCGAGAAGTTGCTGAAGACCAAGAATCAGCAGACAGCACAAGTCAACAAGACGCGCGATCGCTTTGAGCAGGACTGCCTCAAGATCAAGGGCTACTTGGCTCAAGGCCACATGGTGATGGGCCAGGAAGAGCGCAAGAACAAGGCTAAGCTCGAGAAGACACAAGTTCAGATGTCGACCAACAGCACCGAGTACGAGCAGGCCGTCAAGATTCTGGAAGAGACCACTGGCCGCTGGAATCGCGAGTGGAAAGCAGCATGTGACAAGTTCCAGGATCTGGAGGAAGAGCGATTGGATTACTTCAAGAGCAGTTTGTGGTCATTCGCCAACATTACATCGACCGTTTGCGTGAGCGACGACCAATCTTGTGAGAAGATCCGCCTTTCTCTCGAGGATTGTGAAGTTGAGAAGGACATTGTCAGCTTCATCAAGGACTTTGGCACCGGTCAGGAAATTCCAGATCCACCAAAGTATATCAACTTTTGCCGAGGCGACCTGGACGATGTGATCTCGAATCACGAGTCAGACGATGGCAATTATGCCGTGGCTCAATTCCAGCGCACGATGAATCCGACGTTCAGATCAGCATCACCACAACCAAGCACCTTCGAGTCACATCACGATCCAGATTCGAGCTTGCGTGAGGAGATGGGAATTCCCAAAGCCCGCACCACTTCCGTTCAACTCGATGACTCTTTCACAGCGCAAGCGCGAAGCTCGCATGGCAGCGCGGCGGCAATACCGCCACCACTCGCATCCAGCAATGTCTCGTCTGTGGCGTCGAACCCCTACGCAGACGCACCACAGATTCCGCACAACCCATATCCTACAGATGGCATGACTCAATTCTGTCGACCTGGTATGGGGCCTCCTTCGGAGCGCAGCACAATTCCATCACCAATGAGGCCTGGAAGTCGCGAGAGCCAGGGTGACCACAGTGATTACTCTGCACCAACGTCGTTCTCTAGCATGGAACTACCCAGTGGTGCAGCATCTCCGACCAAGGGCTATAATTACAATGGATCTAATGTTTCCGGCGTGTCCAGTATGTCTGGTGGCCCGCCGGAGGAAAAGTCCATCCAGAAGAAGAAGAGCGGTTTCTTTAACAGTCCATTCAAGCGGAGAGCCAGCACAAAACGCAAGGATGAGCCTCAATCTGCAGCTCCTACGCCGACAAATCGTAACACTTGGACTCCTGCGAACATGCGCAAGACTGAGAGTGCGAATAGCAGTCCAACGAAGCCATTCAGACACAGCAGAACCAACACTTGGGCCAATAAACAGCCCTCAGTCAGCCCTGACCCAGACGTGGATCCTCGCGCAGACTACCAGCTTGGCATTGGAAACAATGTCTTCGATGTAGCTCATCCTAACAAGAAGCCGCCGGCTAGAGGCGCTGCGGCTGGCGACCATGATCCAATTGCACAAGCTCTGGCAGAATTGAAGGGTGTCACGAAACAAGCCTCTACACGACAATCTGCAGATCGACACTATGGCATGTCCACTCCAGCACCTGGCACGGAGGCAGCAGATCGTACTGTTCCTGCCCCTTTTGCCAGCAAAGGAGCACGCGCAACGCCTCCACCAGGCTACACCCCCGCAAGCACACTCGGTGCTCCTCCGCCAGCTCATACGAAGCGAGAGATGCAAAAGACCGCGGAACAGTATGGCACCCAGAAGCGTAACATGTTCAACGCAGCTCCTCCACGGCCTGGCAGTAGCATGGGTCAAACAGCACGTGCACCATCTCCAGGACCTATACCGCGAAGCACAAGCCCTCGGCCATTCCATAACAACGATCAGCGAACACAGCAGCCATACCGCGCCGCATCACCAAATCCTTATGGAGCTCCTCGTGCAGCATCGCCAAACCCTTACGGGGGTCCGGCACCTGCAGCAGCCAGACCTCGAGCACAATCGAATAGCCCAGTCAAGCCCCAGTACGCTGGGAACTCAGGCCAATTCTCAAGAGGCGGCTCTCCAGGCTACCAAGTTCCTCCTCGCGCTACATCTCCAAACCCAGCATACAGTCGACCCGGGACCAGCGCAGGGCGACCAGGTAGTAGCCGAAGCAACGATCCGTACGGCGGCGGAGCCATGGTTCTGGCTCCTGCCGGTCAAGACCCTGGCTATGGCTCTCAGCGTGGTGGCCGGCCCCAGAGTCAATACTATCCTGATCAGAGCGGCGGAGCTAATCAAGTTTCATCTCGCGTTCGAAGTCAGAGTCAAGGGACGCAGAGACAGTTTACGAAAGATGGAAGGCCGATCATGCATTACTGTAAGTTTCATACCTTATCTGTTCTCCTCTGCGTGAGACTGCCACTGACCTTCGTTCTTAGCTCGAGCAATGTATATGTACCAAGCCGCGATTCCCGAGGAGTTGTCTTTTGCCAAAGGAGATATTCTAGCCGTGACGAGACACCAAGACGACGGATGGTGGGAGGCGGAAGTTAATGGACGATTGGGACTGGTCCCAAGTAATTATCTGAAGAACGTCTAGGAGCGGGACGATAATATTGCTCTGCAGCGGATGAAGAGTAAGAGGGCTGGTGGCGGCGGCGGTTGTGTTGCTGGGCCCAGCAACTGGAAGAAAGAGAATATTCGACCTGGGACAAGTCGGGAATCGCCACGGGAGGAGAGGTGGAGAGGTGATGATTATGAGGTTGGAATGCTTTTGTGATGACTTTGGAACGTTTTGGTGGGGGCTTTCTTTCTGGCTGGATGATTGACGCTCGTGTTTCTGCCTTTTCCGTTTTGGGCGTCGACAGACGCTTACAGTGTGTGCACAGACAGCTTCAGTCGCTCGCTTGTTGTACGTACAGAGATGATTGATTCCGCTAGTGCGATGTTTGGGAAAGCAAAGGGCATATACGAATGTACAGCGAAACGATTCACTTCTTAATGGCTCGCCTTTTTTCACCTTGGCCCGTTCTGAAGAGAGTTTGAGCAGCTAAGTAAAGGATAAGATCAATCGTGGAAGTTCATTCTGGGTATCTAGGTTGCTGTGTTGCCATATAGACGTAACCGATTTCATTGTCCTGTCGTGCCTGCTCCTTGCCTTTGATTATTCAGTCTGGACCTGCTCATATATCATGTAAAGTCGCGCCTCTCTCATACGCTGTTCGCCTCAAATGGCCAGAAGGTGAGTGCGCCTTCGCCGAGTGTTGTCGCGATGACTGCGTCCATCTCAATCCTTCTTCTTCTCACTTCCCATATCGGATTCTGTTCTTGGTAATGGAACTTGTGCGGGATCAGGCTGGTTCAGTGTCTTTTCAATCTTGGCTTCGGCGGCGGCGGCGGCAGCAGGTTTCTCGTCCTCTTCGCTGTCCGAAGACTCGGAGACTTCGATATCCCCGTCCCCATCTTGTTCAAGAATCTGGCTGCTGCTGGCTGATTCGTTTGCCAGGCGGACTTCTTTGCCGCGTTTGTGGCAATACCAGAATACGAACATCAGGACTAGGTGAAGTGCGTTAGTCAATAATTACGTGCGGTGAAAGTGGGTTGAGAAACAACTTACTGAATACAGCGAGCGAAAGGACGACATTCGTCGTCGACGCTAAGAATGGGAAGCGTGTGGTGAGGAAGTTGACAGTGTTTCGAAGCATTGTCGCCACGACACCTTCTTTGCTCATGAGTTTCTTAAGTCCAGGTATCGTGCGTTTCTTCTTTTCTTGTGGCTTGCTCGATGTGGGTGTCGATGAGCCTTCAGCCGCTTGCTTAGTTTTCAAGTCCGCGCCGGGCTTTTCGCTCGCAGCTGCCATGATCTCTGGGGCGAGCGAGGTGCCGATCTTGGCCGGCAGGCTCTTCACGAGTGTTTGCACAAAAGGCGGCATGGTTTTGAATTGCTTCTCGAGGGTTGGCCCAGCATCTCGCATCAGCTTGTCCATATCATCGTATGCTGTGGGCACGCCGTTGATGGTATCTTTGAGGACCTGGGCGAAGCGATCGTAGATTTTCTGGGTTTCTTGGTTGAATGCAAAAACACGGTTGTTGATTGCGGACATGTTCAGATTGTCGAGCAGGACGGAGACTTCCTTTTCTTGCTTCTCCTTCGTCTTCTCCTCGTTGATAGTACCATCTTCGTTGTAGACCGGCTCGGGTTTCGCGTCCTTGTCTTTGGAATGCCATGTCCATGACTCAGGCCAACTTGGGAGTGAGTTTGAAAGCACAAGATTCGATGCATACTCGCCCCATGTTCGCTGGTTGCTGTCCTCTGTCTTTGTCTCTTGCTCGGCTGGTTTCGCACTGCTCGGTGCGTCTTCTTTCTTCGCAGGTTGAAGTTTGGCGGGGAGATATGACGCCCAAGTCTTCTTCTCTTGTGTGCTGACTGCTCCCTTCTCGTCGTCGAGCTTCACCGCGGAGTTCCAGCCTCGCGTTGCTTCTTCTGCCTCCTCTTGACTTGGTAGTTCGAAGCTCTTTCGACTTGCCTTCTCTTTCGGCGCGCCAGGCGACTTGGGCTGAGTCTCAGGCACGACTACATCCCCTCCTGCTGCCTTTACCTCTGCCGGCGACGCATCCTTGACTTCGCCGTCGTCCGTGACTTTGGCAACATCGGCGGGTCGAGGAGGGAGATCTGGTTTCGGCCCTTCGTCTTGCGATAGATGACGTTCCAGGAACTTTTCGTCTTCGTCTTTGAGCACGGGTTGAGTAGGATTCGTCTTTTTGAGTTCTTCCTGGTTCTTCTTCGCCCTGGCAAAGGACGGCAGCGTGAAATAGGAGGACATGATGCGAATTGTAGGAGTCGTGCGAGAAAGAGTGAATAGAACGTTACTGCCTACCTTTTGCAACTTTTAGAGCACCGCCACTGTCAGCATACAACCCAGTTCCGCAGCTCACCAGAGCTCTAGATGTGCTGGGTGGCACACCTCGGAGTCAAGCATACGTCACTGGCGTCTGTGAAGTTGGTGCGATGCAGCCAGGATGTGGAAGGCAGCGGTCCAAGATTCGCGTGGCTTGGCATTGAAGCAGACTTCACCTTGCCTTGCCCATTGCTCTCCTGCCATCAATGACACGACAAAGATTGCCTCTGGCTCCCTAAAATCTTGCTGCAAACACCAATTCATGTTCACATGCTGGGCTGTCGATAACAAACCCTCGAACCGCCGTCGCAGGGCTCCAGCCCGAATGCTGTGACAAATGTTGCGCTCGAAGATGCAAACACGGCCATTGCCAGACTCGGGATTGCACATGACCACCAGCAATATCAAGAGACATCACGGCAGCCTCTGCGTGTAATTTGTGCCGGCAGGTGACAAAGCGCCCATTGAGCACGATGAAAACCAGATATGCTCAGCAAGAAGCACGAGGCTCTCGGTCGTCTTGCATCTGACTCTGCTATCCGCTGAGCTGTGGTCACAATCTCGTAGGTTGTTAGGTATATAATATGCTGGAGCAGTATCCCTGCTGCCCGCGCGCACTCGCGACTATCTTCTAGGAGCGGATGGTGTTTTGGCGTTTGGCATTCAAACTGGGATCACATCGGCCACGTACTGGTCCGTGTCTTCCGAGAGCATTTCTGGTCACGCTCAATAAGGTCATCGTCAGGCTCCGGGAATCACGGATCCGCAAGTTTTCTGCTCAGCACATCAGCCCGATGTGTTCTGCTTCAGATCACCCACCTACGACTAAGCCGTACGTTAATGACGCCGGACCCCGCCTGGCTGCACATCGATGAGCCTAATGGATGCTTGTAGGCAGGCGCGACTGCAAACCAAACCCAACGGAGATCTAATGTAGAGTCACTGTGTGCACGTGCCATTGAGCAAGTCATTCACTCGCGCCAGCCCCACTTTTTTTTTGGCTTGTCCCTGATCTGTCTCTTCTCGGCGGCCGCACACCATGCCAACAACCTCAACCTACCGACAAGAAATTCAGGAAGCGAGTATTGGAGAAAGCACTCGTAAGCTGCCGAGATCGTTCCCGAAGGCACACAGGTCTGCACTTTACCACCTCACTTCAGGCATCTCCGCGTGCCGCCGCCGACCGTGCCACCCGCTAGACACCTTTCTTCCTAACTTTCGCCACAACATCTCAGAGAAACACCATAGCACCAGCATTCGCGACCAACAACAACGCTCAACATGTCGCTGGACATGTTCTGGGGCGGTGCCCCGCAGCCGATCAACACACGTAAGTCTCTGATTTTCTTGGCGACTTCATGCTCGCTCGAGTCCAA
Organism: Cercospora sesami; assembly: GCA_013365235.1. NCBI lineage: Eukaryota > Fungi > Ascomycota > Dothideomycetes > Mycosphaerellales > Mycosphaerellaceae > Cercospora > Cercospora sesami. The sequence goes on from JAASLG010000059.1 coordinate 28,760, forward strand.
ATCAGGCGGCATTGGCATCACAGTTTCCTCGAGCGACAGCACTGATTGTGATAACAGCACAGGAAGCACTTGCCCAACTCAGAGCCAACGAGTTCGCACTTGAGGAGGACAACGAACAGGGTCGTGATGTAAGTGTTTCTCCTTGATTCCGCCGACATCCATGCCTACCAGGGTAGACACGGATTAGAAAAGTCAATGAAAAGCTGACAGAGCGATTGTAGCTGTCGGACGAGGAGCCCACACCGCAAGAGCCTCTAAATGCCAATACCGAAACAGTCAACGAGGAAGAATCGCGCAGCAAGATTCGAGTTCTGGGTGGAGTTGCCGCCATTTCCAAGCGCATCAATGCTGACTACGACTCCGACGACGCCCGCATCATCGAATTGAAGCAGCAGTCCTACAGCGACGAATATGTGGCAGCCAAGTTGACGGAAGAAGGCCGTATCCGGTATGTGCCAAAGACTGTCGGCAGTCGCTGGCTGCGTCTGCGTAAAGTTCTTGAGAAGCGCGAGGACGAGCGACTCGATGATGAGCTGAGCGACTGGCATGTTGGAGAGGTGAGTATTTCTGAGAATCTCGACTTTCACGACGCGAAGCTGACTCTAACCAGGACGAAGAGCTCAACAACATCAAGACAGAAGTGGACAAGAAGTTCGAAGTCCAATTCCAGCGTCTTCGCGATAGGATGTGGAATGAGGTCTCGATCTATCTTGCCGAGAAGACGGTCAAGCGCAAGTATACGGCCAATGCGTGCCAAGAGCGCTACGAGGCTCTAAAGAATGGCACTGCTCTTCTCCCGATCGAACTCGATGATGACCAGCATGGTCGTCGTCTGCTCCGCGAGGAGCGGATCATTGCGGCTCAAGCTCGTCGCGATGCCATCGAACAGGAGAAGAAGGATCTCCAAGCTGCACGTGAAGCTCGTATAGAAGAGAAGAAGCAGTTGAAGATCGATGAGGCGAAGCGTAGACAACTGGAGGTCAAGAAGCGCCAAGATGCTGCCGCCGAGCGTCGCCGTCAGAAGCAAGAGAAGCAGAACATGGTGGTGCAAGCTCGTGAGGCTCGCGAGCAGTATCTCGAACTCATTCGTCTCGAGCGTGACTGGGAATTGGAGAAGATTCGCGTTGAGCGAGAGATCTTCAAAGAAATAACCGGCAAGAATCTCTTCGGCAAGGCTGCCACTGCTCGTGATCGCTCAAACAAGCGCAAGTCTGGCGTCACTCTGGACTGGGAATCTGATGAAGAAGACCTGGACGACATGGAGGACTCCGCCAGCGATGCCGACGATGAAGAAGATCTCGAGAGTACCGACGCCGGAGCCAACTTCGCGCCGAAGCGTCCCAAGAAGACTGTCAGCAAGAAGCGCTCCCAGCCAGCTCGTAGGGCAAGCGCGAAGCGTACTAGACTGACTGAGGCCGAGTTTGAGAGGGCCGCCAACGTCGAAGAGACCACTACCCATGATCCAGGCTCTTTTAAGGTCCTCGTCACCAAGGCTACTCTGCTCAACCCACGTTCCATCCTCAACAACGGCGAACTCAAAGCCATCATTCGTCGTCGCGACATCACACCAGGCTGGCAGGAAAATGAGACTCATGCCGAAGTTGTCGCTCGTCTCCAGCACGTCGACGAGTCACTGAACGTCAATCAGCTTCGCGCTCTCTGCAAGCAGGAGTTCCTCTCCCCGTCCGGCAAGAAAGAGGAACTCATTCGCCGTCTAGCCGGTCATGATGCTGAGCGTAGCTTCGCTGGCCAGTCTCTGGAGATCGCAAGTGATGATCTGGATTTCATGCTGTCCTACGAAGGCTACCAGGGCGAGTTCAGAAAGTATCTGGAGGAAGCTGTTCAGGAAGCTCGGGACAGAGGCGAGGAGGTTGTGGGCTTCGATGATGAGGACGACGAAGATGCGATGGAGGAGTAAGTTGCGTGAGAAATGTGGACATCAGAGTGGTAAGGGCTGTTTTTATGTTCTGTACACTACTGTTCGACGGGCCACGGCTGTTTCTCTGCCTAAGACGACGATGCTGAGGCATGAGAAGCTCGGATGCGTCGTCTGGCGGGTATGGACATCCAGCTGAGAGTGCGAGCGCCCACAGTGCGTCTTCTTTCGATAGAAAAGCTGTGATAGTGGCTCAAAAGGTTTTGTTTCAATCAGCTCCATCTCGAGGTCACTGACTCGGCGACCATGTGTCCAGCCGGATTAGGCGCAGCTCTTGCAGAATGCCGGAAGGTGTCTGTGCCATCTCGGGGTGTTCGATCTATGTTTCGTGCTTTGGAAGGTGCCAAAATTTTCACTGCTTCATTGAGGTGAAAATGCCGCGGCGCAGGTGGCACAGAAAGCTCAAACGCCTGAACTCGCCGACTCTCCCAAACTCGGCTGGTGACTATGCAATCCAGTGCACATACGCACGCCTCATATCGTCCAGCTGGCAATGGAGCGATTGTATCATGTAGATTATTGAAGACCCTTCAGCAGTTCTCTCGACCGCTAGTTGCAGCTGACTTACAGAAGACGGTGAGATGGTACCTGGCACCATCTGCACAGCCATGTCAGCGACAGGGGTGGGCATGCTGATCTGACTGCATGTCTCAATGGCAAAGGGCAAACATTGATGCTGGAAGTCTACGAATGCCCTAGGACTGATATCAGCATAGGCAGAAGCCAAGCAGGGCCGCGTTTCTGGCGGGAGGTGAGGACGGGTGAACGTGGGGGAAGCGACGCTCCGGTTGCCCTTGTGGTCGGTGCGATGACGTCCGATTTTGCCCCCGCTAGACTAGAGGCTGGAGATGGCACGACATAACTGGGACACACAACACCTGGTCATCTACACGAGCCGCTACTCTTTTATCTTTCTTAGCTTGCAACTACCGACCCCCTACAACGGCTTTCGCTTCCTCCACTTTTGACGCATTTTCAAAGCGAAGCCGACACGTTCTGCGACGACGACTTCTCCACAAATCGCATCGGTGACGAGGGTGTGAAACACGAGGTAGAGTCTGAACAGTACTCGATACCAAAATGTCAGAAGAGGCGTCTGCAGTTCCGCCTGCGCAAAAGGCATCATGGACGGGATTCTTGAAGGTGGGAGCGTACAACGTCCATACGGATTCTCTCCACCTAACACGCAGTAGCAACTTGCTTCATTCAACGGCGACCTCTCCTCGATGACCGCTCCTCCCTGGATTGTCAGTGATACATCGTTGACCGAGTTCTCGGCATACTGGAGCGAGATGCCCCGCCTGTTGGTTGCGCCTGCTCAAGAGAAGGACAAGCAAAAGCGCATGGTTCTCGTGCTCAAGTGGTTCCTCAGTACGCTGAAACAGCAATACGCCAGTCGAAACGAGAAGCTTGGTTCGGAGAAAAAGCCTATCAATCCATTTTTGGGTGAGCTGTTCTTGGGCAAGTGGACAGACGAGACCGGCGAGACGCAGCTGGTCTCCGAGCAGGTGTCACACCACCCTCCAGTGACTGCATACAGTATCTGGAATAACCAGCACGGCGTCCGCCTGCAAGGCTACAATGCGCAGAAAGCTAGCTTCTCCACGACGATTCACCTCAAGCAGGTCGGACACGCGCTTCTGCACCTCGACGCATTCGACGAGGATTATCTCATTACGCTGCCCGCGCTGCACATCGAAGGCTTGCTGAAGGGGTCACCATTTGTGGAATTGAACAAGAGCAGCTATATCGTATCCTCATCTGGCTACACTGCACGGATTGACTATTCGGGTGCTGGGTGGGTATCTGGCAAGAAAAACACGCTCTCGGCAATTGTATATCCTCATGGCAAAGAGAAGGACAAGAAGAGCGTCTTGTACAAAGCTGAGGGCAGCTGGACAGACGAATTCGTCATCAAAGACGCCGACAAGAATGTTGTTCAACAGTACAACGCGAAGAAGGAACCCAAGACGCAGCTACAGGTGGCGGACATCAAAGACCAGGACCCTCTAGAGACACGGAGAGCGTGGCAGAAGGTTGCCGCGGCCATTCAAAAGGGCGACATGAATACTACACACGCTGAGAAGACCAAGATTGAGGAGTTTCAGCGGGCAACTCGCAAGAAGGAACAATCGGAAGGGAAAGAATGGCAACGCATCTTTTTCTCGCGAGCAGACAAGCTTCCAGTGTTCGACAAGCTCATCAAAGAAGTGCCCTACGGCGGCATTGAACAGGATCAGACTGGCGGCATCTGGGTATTTGACCAGGAGAAGGCAAAGAATGCGAAGCCGCCGTTCAGCCCCCTCAGCGAGGAATTGAAGAACGGCTTATAAGCTGGTTGCTTAGGAGGGAAAGAAGGTTGAGGTCTGTGCAGCTGCACGTTTTCAACAGGGTTGTACATTACATAGCGAGCATGGAGTGAAACACGCATGCTACGACGCATACGAACACGAGGCGCAGGTAGCATTGGGTCGTTAGTCCTGAGAGAATGAATATCAGAGCATTTCCCAACCCTGACTTTCCACGATACTGAAATCGAAGGAGCGGGGATGGTTGTATTTTGTGCAACAACGCGAGACCGAGTGGATTTTCTTGGCTGTGACGATCGATGTAGCTTTAGTTCGAGCAGACCACCGAATTATTTACTGCCTTCCCTGATGCAGCAGCGACGATTTCGCTCTTGCTATGCGTGTGTTGTGAGATGAACGAACACACTCCGTCGCACAGTCTCAGATCAGCAAACTCGCAGGCGACACGACGAACAGGCATTCGAACGCAGCAATCGGAGCGGTACACTTCAGACGAGCTAGGATCTCGCGGCGGCTTGACCTCGATTATCACCAACCTGAGCACCGCTTCCAGCAACCCAGCCTCGCCGCAGTTCTTACAGGAGCATAGCCAGTCTCAGTTACGATCACCTCCTCCTCCGACGTACCTCACTCTCAACGACCTTGCCGCCATCGCCAGGCGCCGCGTCACCAGCCGGCAGTCATCGACCTCGTCCGTGTCCACGACCGCATCACACCCAACCAGCAGCCGCGCTCGCAGCAGCGCCGCCTCTGGCTTTCATCACTTAGCTGCTGGTGACGCAGGCTTGTCATCGAGCGGCGGAAGTGTTGGTGCGGCGGGCAATTCACGTCTCGGGAGACCTCCGCAATCGACACTCGCATCGCCGGCATCGTCGACCGGTACACACGGTGCGGGCAGCTCGTCTGGACAACTGAACAGCTTGCTCTTGACGCAGCTGAACATACTGCTGAGCACCTTGAAAGGAGAGGCAGACAGGACAAAGTGGACAGCACAATTGGACAAAATCCGGAAGCTTGTCAGCGACAGTGGGATGGAGTTATTCACGACATATTTTCGACGATTGCTGCAGAGCAATGCGTCCACAGTCATTTCTAGCACACCACGCGCTCCCGAAAACGCCGGCAATTATCAACTATTGATTGAAGAAGTGCAGAAACTGGTTAAGGAGCCGCGGCAAGCACAGCAGATCGCAGAAGCCCTCGACACCAACGAGGGGGACGTGTTCCGAGACTTTGAGCTGCAGGCTTTCCTCGACCACTTCGCATTGGACCCCGTCGCGCGCGTCGCACTGCTGCAACCGCTGCGAACGGTGTCAATCCCAAGTTTGCGACAAAAAGGTATGTTGTCGATCTGCACATGCACAACAACGCTGGAGGAGCTTCGATGCAGCATCCCGCATGCTGGGTTGGGTGGTTCAAGCGTTGCCAAGATTCCCGAGCTAACACCTTGATCCAGCGGACTCGCTTTTGTCCACGACCTTCCCTCTATTCCTCCAAACCCTCGCCGCCCAACCGCTTCACGCCGCCGACGCCGACGCCGACCCCGCGCCATCAGTACTAGCATCGATTATCGAGCGAGTCATCCACGATCCGCGCGGTCTGACCGACGAACTCCGCGAAAACCTCTTCTACGCGGTGCGCATCTACTATCGCACCCGCGGCTTGCGCACGCCATATGCAGTCGAGTCGGCGATGCTGCTGGACGAGCTGCTGCAATCGCAGCAAGACTCGCGTCTTGTGAAGCGCTTGCAGCATGAAGGGCCGCAAGCGACCGCGAGCCTTGAGGCCTGCAAGGAGGTGCTGGCAGGAGCAGAAACACGCGACTTCTCCTACTCGCAGATCGCAAATGTGCTCCTGTACATGGTCCTCGTGCAAAATGGCGACGCGTACAACCCCTCTGTCTTCGTCGAGGCTGTCCGTCAGCATCGCGCCGGAGCGCGGATAGACTGGACTGATGTGGTCACGGGCTTCGACAAGGAGAGTCTGCGAGTGTCAAAAAAGCAATTTCTGTTGCTGTACAATGCGCTGCTCCCGCTTGCGAGGGAGTATGCCAACTTCGACATCCAGCTACTCTGGGGCGGTAACTGGCACTGCCAGGAGACACAGCTGAGCTTCGTGGTTGCCTTTCTGTCCATGACGCCGGAAGAACTGGATGTCATGCAGATCCCGAATCTGAGGCAGGCATTCGAGTTGACGAGCTTCGCAACGGCATCTGACAAGATTCGCGCTTTCGCAGAGAAGGCTATCAAGCACCCGCTGGTATCCTTGGACGCTACAGAAGCTCTCTTCACCATGATCTTCCGGTCACAGGAAACGTACAACATGGCCCAACAGCTTGGTATTCCGGACAATATCATCAACCAGAATATGACGACTTTCGTTTGCGCCGCATCGAATGTGCCGAAGCCGTGGGGACCTTTGCAAGAGCAAGCGCTGAAGCAGCTATTCTTTCCATTCTTGATGAAACAGCATGGAAACTACGATTTTGTCATGCACGCTTTGTGGCAGCATGATAAGCATTGGGTGGCTACTCGGCTCATCGAGTGGTACAACACCGACCCGAATCTCCTCGGCCTGGTGTACGACCACGCTCTCGAGCACGGCTGGCTCGAGCTCCTCTTCACCCTACCCAGTAGCTTCGCTGTGGACCTTGCTGCGTACGCGCACGGGAAGGGACAATGTAACCTCGTTGACTGGGCTCGGAATCACATCAGTGGTATGGGTCCGCCACAATTTGCTGCGGCAATGACGGATTTCCTACAGTCCAAGATGCAGGACGAGACCGTGGTGCAGCGCGACCAGGTCGCTCCAACGACTCCGCCACTGACTTTGAAGACCATACATGCCTTGCTTGAGCTCATCAGTGATGCTCTATATGAGGACCAGAAGACTGAACTCTACCGTCATTGCTTGCAGTTGTATCCCAGACTTTTCAACTATGGCGAGGATGATGCACGCGACGCAGTCATCGATGCCAACAGTGTGCGCGGCCATTCGTTACCCGAACAGGCCACACAGGAGATGGAAGAGCGCTACAAGCAGATGTACGGCGGGCAAACCACTCCTGACAGCCTCGTGACTGAGCTCAGGCGACTAAAGGCATCTGACAACCCCTCAGAACAAGAGCTCTTCGCTGCTATGCTATTTGGTCTGTTCGAGGAGTACAATTGCTTCGGAGAATACCCTAATGAAGCTCTTGCGACGACGGCTGTGTTATTCGGTGGATTGGTGTCTCACAAGGTTGTGTCGGGCATTGCAGAACAACAAGCCATCTTCATGATCTTGGATGCCGTGACGCAGTCTAGCACCGAGGATCCGATGTATCGCTTTGGCTTGCAAGCTCTGATCCATGTTCTTCCCCGCCTAAAGGAATGGCCTCCTCTGGCGGAACGCATCCTGCGGATCCCCAGTCTTCGTGGGACGAGTGCCATGGAAGCTGCGGAGACCGTGCTCAAGGAGGCTCAACCACAGTCGGCTGGATTGAACGGCGAAGCCACCAATGGACTTACCAACGGCGTACTGGACGATGAGGAATTCGAGGTCGTCGCGCCGGCCTTCACCGCCATCCAGGTCGACCCGCCGAACCCGAACATTGCCTACGAAGACCCGAATGAGGACATCTCCGACAAAGTTACCTTCGTCCTGAACAACGTCTCGAAAAGGAATCTGGATGAGAAGTTCAAGGAGATTGAGAGTGCGCTCGAGGAGAAATACATTCAATGGTTTGCCCACTACCTCGTTGATGAGCTCGCCAAATCTCAGCCAAACTTCCAAAGCTTGTATCTTCAAATTCTGGAGAATTTCAACAAGAAGTTGCTCTGGGCTGAAGTGCTTCGCGAGACATATTTGAGTTGTCAGAAGATGCTCAATGCGCAAGCCACAATGGAGAACCAGCATGAACGCGCGACTCTCAAGAACCTGGCAGGCTGGCTCGGACAAATAACACTTGCACGCAACCAGCCCATTCTGCATCGCAATCTGTCGTTCAAGGACTTACTGCTTGAGGCTCACGATAACGAAAGACTGCTAGTGGCCATTCCATTCACGTGCAAGACGCTCGTTCAAGCTGCGCACTCCAAGGTCTTCAAGCCGCCGAATCCGTGGATTGTTGAGCTACTGGGTCTGCTCAGCGAACTCTATCACGGCTCATCGCTCAAGCTGAACATGAAGTTCGAGATCGAAATGCTGTGTCGAGAGCTCAGTATGGACATCAAATCGATCGAGCCGCTCGATATCATTCGATCGAGGCCCACGTTGGACCAGAACAACATGCTCACCAATTACATTCCAGAAGGTCCAGATGCCTTTGGCGAGATGACTTTGATGGGTCTTTCCAAGCGTGGCCCCAACGAACGCTTCTCGCCTGAAGCCGTCATTTCCCAAGTACCGGATCTTGGGCATATGCTGCAAATCCCACAGGCCGTCGGCACGACTACTCCCGCTCAGATGAAGGCCATCTTCGTCAATGCAGCACAACAGGCTATCTACGAAATAATTGCTCCGGTGGTCGAGCGTTCTGTAACCATTGCTAGCATTTCTACTGCAGAACTCATCCAGAAGGATTTCGTCACCGAGGCTGACGTGGAGAAGATGCGCAATGCGGCTCACACGATGGTGAAGTCGTTGTCCGGAAGTCTCGCTCTTGTCACATGCAAAGAGCCTTTGCGGATGAGCATCACCAACAACATCCGTCTCTTGGCCGGACGATCCTTGCCCGAACAGTTGCCGGAAGGTCAAATCTTGATGTTTGTAAACGACAACATCGACACAGTCTGTCGACTTGTGGAACAAGCAGCAGAAGATCATTCGCTGGCGGAGATTGATTTGCAACTGCAGGAAGCCTTGACGGAGCGACAGCAACACCTTGATCAGCGGCCGAATGAGGCGTTCTCCCATGTACCAGTTAGCCGATGGTCGACTCTCATCCCAGATCCCTACAGACAGGACCAGAATGGATTGAACAGGCAACAACTGGCACTCTATGAGGATTTCGGTCGACAAGCTCGCATCACACCAGCAGCTCATGCCGGGTCTGCCTCACAGGATGGCACGCGTGCAATGACGGATGTGCTCGGCGATAGCTACCTCCCAAACATGCCAACTCCCGCTGAGGCGCCTGCGATGCCTCATCCAGGTCAGGCACAGCGTATTCCTGGCATGCAAGGCGGACTACCACGCGCCAATGGCTACCTTGATCCTGCGAGTCTCAATGATCGTATCATCACATTGATGTCTGAGCTTCAACAAGCGTCACGAGAGGCACCTGAAGAACATATCAGCGAGATCGGCGAAGGGGCCACCATTCGACGCGTATACGGACAACTACTAGTCTTGATCGAAAGTGCTCCACAACCTGAGACTACAGTGCAAGCGTGCGCGAGCCACTGCCTCGGATTAATCTATGGCGAAGCTCAAAAGCGATTGGAAATCGAAGTCCTCGCCCGCTTCCTCACCCAACTGTGCCGAATGTCGCAACAGGCCTGCCGACAGATTACTATGACGATTGCTACCGTCGAGGACGACAGAATCTTCAACGCGCCAGCCACCATCGCTCTCCAAGGTGAAAGCTTGCTTGACGTCCAGCACATCGATTCATTGATTAGCAAGGCGCTCAAGCAGAGGCGCCCCGTCGCTTTGTCATTCTTCAAGGAAATTGTAGAAGAACTACTTCTGGGCGAGGAAGCAGTGGCTCATCGTGCTGAGTTCTCATCATCGTATGAGGCACTCGCCCAGTGGCTGAACAGCCTGTCGAGTCCAGAAGGCTCGCCTCAGTCGTTCCCGCAAGAGGCACTCATTGGCAGAGAAATCATGCGCATACTACAAGGCTCATCGGATTACACCAATGGCTTGCCGAGCCCAGAGACTGATCCTAAGCACGCCGATCAACAGGAGTACCTTTTTGAGGAGTGGATCAAGCTGCAGCGCGTGGGCGCAGAGAATCATCGCTACCTGGCGTTCATCTCACAACTGCATGAAAAGGGCGTCCTTGCCGACCCGGAGAGCAACCTCAATTTCCTCCGTACGTGCCTGCGGTACTCGATCGAGCACTTTGAGGTTGTCAGCAGCAGGCCGTACGGCACTATTGACATCGCCTACATTGCCGTCGACGCTCTGGCCAAGCTGGTAACCATGTTGGTGCTGTTCCAGGCTCCTGCCGACGCTGACCGACCCGTCAACAAGGCGAAGAACCTCGAAGGTTTCATTCGCCTGGCGGTGCTGGTGATGAACGATGCCCACAACAAACATGGTGAGCGCTTCAATAGCCGCTTCTATTTCAGGTTGTTTTCTGCTCTTCTGTGCGAGATTGACGGACACAAAGCGCAAGTGACGCCCGAACAGGAGGCCGAATTTAACAGAGTCATCGCCACAACTCTCCAAGTGCTGCAACCGCGATTTTTCCCTGGATTCCTTCACGCATGGATTGCTCTTTTGAGCCATCGTCTCCTCTTGCCGGCTTTCCTGGTGAATGGCCGGAACAACGGAGGGTGGAATCAGTTCACAAAGCTGCTGGCGGTCTTGTTCCAGAACCTAGACGACATCTTCTCGTCTACGGAGTTATCAGCGGTAGCACCGGACTTTTATCGCGCGGTGGTTAAGTTCATGATGATTCTGCACCACGACTTCCCGGATTACCTGGTCGAAAACCACATGCAGCTGAATGCTATCATCCCAGCTCACTGCGGCCAGCTGCAGAACATTGTGACTAGCGCGGCCCCACAATCTCAGTCGTCGCAGCCAAATCCTTTTGCCCCTGGCCTAAAGATCAATAGACTTGACCAGGTCCGCATTGCTCCATCGGTCTTCTCTGATGTCGACAACGTACTCGAAGAGGCTGGTGTGAAGGCTGCCATGGAGCGTGTCTGCCAGTCAAACGAGCTGAGCGAGCAGAACTTCGCGTTCCTGCAAGCTGTTGTGGACCGTGCGGATGGCCAAATTAGCCCGATTCTGATCAACGCACTGGTCCTTGATGTTGGCATCAATGCGACTTCAGTGTCGTCGGCTTTCTCATCTGTCACAGCTGCAGCGCGCCTCCTCACTCGTCTGCTTCAAGAGAGCGGCCCACGAGCACGCTACCATCTCATCCTGGCCATGACGAACCAGCTTCGCTTCGTCAACTCGCACACACATTACTTCTCTACCGCTCTACAGCACATCTTTAGCACGAGCCAACAAGATCTGCAGGAGCAAATTCTGCGAGTCATTTGCGAGCGTATGATGCATGACCGTCCTCATCCTTGGGGACTTCTTGTATTGCTGCTGGAGATGATCAAGAACCCGAACTACAACCTGCTTGAGCAGTCTTGGGTCAGAGCTGCGCCACAGGTTGAGCAGCTTCTCGTGACTCTGACTCACCCGAACCAACCGCTCAGCAGCAGTCCCTTTAGTGGTCGCTTGCCGATCGGTGCTCGCAACTAGGCGGCGGCACCTGCTCGACGCAGAAAGATGGCGGCAGATGGTGGAAGAACGCAGGACAGGACGACGAGCCCTTCAATTTGGCAAGAGGGGTGAAGAAAATCTCCCGTCGTTTCGGTTGTATGTGTGTAAAGAAATGACTCGCTGTACTATCATTTTTAAAAATTCATGCATCCTTGGCATCTGGGGATGGGCGTTTCGAAAGAGACAGATGGCAAGGCTTACAGTGAAAAAGTTCGGGACTGGTCGTTGCATGGCTTGGGCTGGACTGATGGGACTACACTGCTTCGTGAAATGAGAGATGATGATTATGTAGAATAGTGCATAGTTGTTAATGAATGCATGCATGAATTGGTCGTGATGATGATTTGTTGCATGTGGCCTAGCCGTGTTGTGCTGTCCGCTGGGCTCTCCATTTTCTTCGTACCGCACCACCAGCTTTGTTTCCGCTACCTAGCGCAGCCTCGGTGGACGCATCATTGCCAGTCGGTGCTCATCGGCGCCCGTCATTCTTCGCGAGGCACACCACCGAGCCCCAGCTTCCCGGCTTGCGGATCATCCCTCAGCCTATTGAAGACCGTTGTACGCAGTGTATCATCGCTCTCAAGGATTTTCTGCAGTACACTCGAGTGCTGCTTCACTATCACCCAGTAGTAGTCGACAATTTGCATCGTGATCAAGCTGAGGATACTCTCGTGCGCGTCGGTCGTTGGCTTCGGAAGATTCGAGGCACATCGTGCAAGAATCATAATGCCAAGGGGAGTAAGTGGGTACAGAGCGCCGAGTTTTTGGTGGATCAGCTTCTGAAGGGGCTCATCTTCAATCTTTACTGCCGTCACGAATGCCTTGCCTAGCGCTTCAGCATGGAGGAATTTTCTCTGTGGCTTCTGATCGAGCTTCGAGATCTGAGGGTCTTCCTTTGGATCATTGACGAGTCTTGGGCCGAGTTCGCCAGTGCTGTAGTATTCTCGAACAGCAGCGATATCGCTAGCCGCTAGGTTGGTTGCGCAAGCACGGTCGTCCTTTTCCAGATTCAATTCAGTTGCGCCTTCATCATCGCATGCTCGAGCTGCGAGGTAGTGACATTTTGAGATCAGGCTTCGCTTGACGATGAGCCAATTTGGGTCGCCGTGTGGCAAGACAATTCGGCATTCCTGTGGTCCAGGTTCTGTCGGCGAGGATGTGATGGGTTCGCCGATGAGCTCGCTTGGCTTCTCGACAAATTGATAGACCTTTCCGGTGAATGTATCGATGTCCGATCTTCGAGAAGATGTTGGTGCTGGTGCTGAGGCTTGAAAAGGACCAGAGACGAAAGCCTTGTTCTCATCTTCGTCGGAAATATCGATTGTCTCCAGGACCGAATCATGTCGAATTTGGCTGAGACCAGCTCTCGCAGCATAGCTTGGGCTTTGAGACTGACGACTAAAGCTACCCACATCAACTTTCTGGCGTTTTAAAGGTTGTGAGGGCCGCTGAAAGTGACCCTCGCGCCGGCCAAGGAGATCGTCGTTTGGCACGCGATATGTCTGCTGGATAGGGTGGCGCTTTCGACGGAGTTCCATTTCGATCTTGCGCGCTTCCGACTGGTTCTTGATGTAATTTGCCCAGAATTTGTCATCTTCGAAGGCCTGTAAGTCTCGGAATGCTCTTCGCCGCTGCTTTTCCTCGATAATCTCTGGACCATCATCAGGCTGAACCTCAGGGTCTAGGAAGGCTTTGAGACCCTTCAAGTAATCTAGGTGGGGCTCGGCAGGCTTAAGCAGCTCATTGTGGACGAAAATGCTGCAGAACATGGTTAGCAATGATAGCAAAAGGCGGGAGTAAGCTGCTCACTATCTGTATCGACCCAGCTGAATCACAGGTATATGAGCTGGCTCTCTGCGTAGAGCAAGAAATTTCGCCGGAGCGACCTCATCGGAACATATTACAACTGGCCAAGAGATTCCCTTGATGGAGGCGATGCAGTTGGATCCTGGGCGGATCGGCGGTTTGCTTGACGGCATTCTGCTGGTGGAAGTCTTTTTGGAAAGTTTCCTTATGTCGGGTGCACTTGATGAGTCCTTCGCAGGAGAAACACATGCGTTGTTGATGTTTTTTGCAAGTTCCTGTTCGACTGAATGGCACAGGTCAAGGGCTAGCTCCTAGGACTGAGTGAATTGGATATCAAGTGAGCTCAGATGATGATGCAAGTCCACATCTTTAACCTGCTCATCCTGTGCTCACACAAGTATGCATAGGTGTGTGACCCACTCTCAGACCTACCTCACCTCCTTCACCTGTCGAGAACTTCAACGAACGCCAAAGATCAGATGTTAGCCCGTCGAGCTGCATTGTCCTCGAGGTTCGGAACAAGGCCTTGTCGAAACAGAAGAATTCCAAGCGAGTTTCCTGAAACAGATCTTGTGACACATCCCATAGATCGAATGTTGTTTGAAAGCATTTGCCGGCCTCTGTGTTTCTGCAGGTAGAACGAACTCAAGTGAAGTGAGCAAGAAAGAACCACATGCCGCCAAGCCCTGCAAGGGTACGATTTAAGCTTAAACCCTAACCCCGAAAGCTGTCTGTGGACACGTTCCGCGAGCTTCACCAACTCGTCCTTCAATTTCTCGTGACGAGCCAGGCAATAAATCCCCCAAACACAACTGCTAGACGGTCTACCTCCTACAACCGCCGCCATGTTCGGTGCCGTCGGCAATATGCAGCCACGGCAGGTGGCCGCCCAAGTCCTCAACTTCGCCCTCGTTCTCAGCACCGCGTTCATGCTCTGGAAGGGTCTCTCCGTATTCACAGACTCTTCGTCACCGATCGTTGTGGTTCTGTCAGGATCTATGGAGCCAGCATTCCAGCGAGGAGATCTGCTGTTCTTGTGGAATAGAGGGATGGAGACGCAGGTGGGAGAGGTTGTGGTGTACAATGTGCGAGGGAAGGATATTCCAATCGTGCACAGGGTTGTGAGGAGATTTGGAGGAGGGTGAGTTGTCAATCATTGACGTATCTTACGGAAAAGAATGTTGTATGCTAATCTGCTGGGTTTACTATAGACCGAAGCCCCTACAACTCCTAACGAAAGGCGACAACAACGCTGCGGACGACACGGAGCTCTATGCACGCGGGCAGAGTTACCTCGACAGGAGCAAGGATGTCGTTGGCAGCGTCGTGGGATATGTACCTTTCGTGGGGTACGTGACGATTCTGCTAAGCGAGTACCCGTGGCTCAAGACGGCCATGTTGGTGTTTATGGCTTTGACGGTGGTATTGCAAAGAGAATGAGAACGGGGGTAATCATGAAATATGCTGGTCATCATTGACGACATCGTCTGAATTCTCAGGACTCGGACTTGGGTCAGCGAATTCAAGATAGGACGATTGACTGAGTGGCTGCCCTTTCGTCGACCTGTTGCCGGAATGCGTGATATGCGGTTCAAGACCACGCCGAACGACCGATTCTCAGACCACAGCCAATCCTGTCTTGTCACGAACTCGAGCCAAAATCGAGTGAGCGCAATATTTGCGTATCGAATGCCGATACTGCTTGCTATACAAAGCTACCAATATTACTTGCTTGCTCAGCCTGATCAAAAGTCGGCCGGCATGTGTGTATCATTATCCCATGCTTGTGCATGATACGTCCTCCGTGGTCCCGCAGTACCTATACCGCTCATCAACTCTGTCCCGTCTCTTCAAGCATGGGCGTTGAACGGCCAGGCCACGTCTAGATTGTGACTGTGAAACTTACACCAAGTCTGATGGGCCGTATTCCCTACTTTCTTTATCTCCTGCGCAAATCGTCAATTCCGTTCTCAGCACTCCAAGATTTCTGTTTGAAACTCACCTTATGACTGGCCAAGCACATCCAGCAGAATTCAAACTTGCACTTCTTGCATCGCATATGATCACATCCATCAATTTTCTGTATTCTCCATCCGCAATTTGCCCCAGGACACTTTTTGCTAACAGTGTCCAGCATGGCCTCGGTCGCACGTTCTTCGTCTTTCGCCTTCGCCCCTGAAGTTCGATACTCATATTGCTCGCACGTCTCCCCCGTATGCCAGGCGACTTTGTGTGTCAGGCACTGTTTGTATCCGCAGCCGACACAATCCATGAACGTTCCGGACGCATTTTCAACGTTCAATTGCCCAGAATTGCAAGTAGCAGATAGACACCATGCGAATTCGTCGAGTGATGAGAGGGCGTTCCGCGTTAGCATCTTTTCGTACGACGTGAAAGTCTCCGGTGTCGAGTGCGCCAGAATGTCATCGTAGTCGAGTTTGCAAGGACATTCTGGGCATTTCAGATCTTCGGTCCCTTTTGTTTCGAATTCAGCGGCCAGCCAGCTGTGCATACATTCTACGCAGGTGTGATTCTCGTGCTCGCAGGATAGTGTTATAGGGCGCACAGGAAACTCGACGGGAGGCTTCTCATCACCGCAGCAGACACAGCCTCGTGGTCGATTGCGTTCTGCCTCTTCGGCGGCGAGACGCGCTTCCTCTTCTCTCTGCATTTCAAGGGCCTGCAGGCGATCCAGTTCTTCTTGTCGAATGCGTTGCAATTCTTTCTCTTTGCGAAGTGCGATAGCTTTCATGCGGTTGTCCCATTCTTGCTGTCTTTGTTCGATCTCGAGTTGCAGGGCGGCTTCAAGGGCTAGTACTTCAGCCATATCGTCCTGTGGATTCTCAGGCTGGTGGGAACCAGCCATGGGGCTCATTGATGCTCTGCTCTGAGCAGTGTGCCACGTGTGGTTATCATCTTCTTCCATCCCTATGCCGCTGTCAACGGGACTAGCGGAGAGTCTTTTGCTCAATTCCATCACGTCTCGCATCTGCTGCTGGTCAAACTCAGACCAATCTCCCTTTGCAATCGCTGGCTGCTTTCCCTTTTCCCTGGGAACAGGTTTCCTCGATACAGCGATATCCTGAGCGACTTGATTTTCCTGCGCTGAGACTGCTGCTTCTTGTAGATTGACGTTGTCGATCTCCGGTACGTGGCTTGCTACGAGCCCGCCGGACTCGCGGCTCTGCACTGGCAAGTCTGTTTCTACTACTTGTTTGCTACCTCCGAACACAGAAAACCGTGACTGGCTACCGAAAGCCTTCGACGCGAACGATTTCTTCTTCGGCTTGACTGGTACGCGTTCCTCTCTCCAGCCATACATGCCGACCGGAATCCTCACAGTCTTGTACTCCTGTTCTACAGGCTCACTCGCAACGCTGTCCGATTTCATCGAGTCGCATTTCTTGAGCTTTGCTGGTGGTAGCGACGGTCCAGGCACTACGTCGATGATGTCTTCATCCTCTTCATGTTTCTTGAGTTTCTGTTGTGGCAAAGACGGGCCAGGTATTGGCTCGATAATGTCGTCCGAGCTATCACGTTTCTTGAGCTTCGCTGCTGGCCGTTTGAGAGAGCAATGTGCTTCAAACAGAACAGGCAAGGAAGGCTCATCGAGGTTGATGCTGCTTTGATTTCGTCGGTGGAGCCTCGCGTTGGACCGCTTCAATAGTCCAAAATCGTCCTGATCGATTTCGTGTACTTCAATTTTCGGCGGCTTGTTGCTCTTCGTCAGCTGTGCTTGGACTCTGTCGCGAAATCCTTTCATGGTGGGTGTGAAGCTGCTGCCACGCAACGATTGTCTGCGGCAGCTGTGTCGGTGAGCAAACGCTGTATCATCTAAGTGTGCAATTGTGTGTGATACATGTTCACCGAAGAGAACGGGATGAAGTACAGTCTGGCAGGAACAAAAGCCACGGCTGTCATAACTGTGCCGAGCGAAGTGAACAGCCTCGTTCAAGAGCATAGCCGCTGCCATAGAAAACAAGCGAGGACAGACCTGTGCTGTGCACGGCTGCCTCAGTACAGCGGGAGCCAGGAAAGTCTAACGACATAGACGTATAGGATGACTTGGCTTGGACTTATAATATCATATGGCTGTGCTGGCATAGGCCAGAGTGAATCATGCGAGCGCCTGCAGGCCCGCGCTGTGCCCCAGACTCCGCATAGCCGATATGTGAATGCTATCATTGGTACCATACGGGCGGCCGCGAGGTCCACCATGTGGGAGGCGATTGCTCCGAGATGGTGGAGCGGTCTTCAAGGACGCCGAAGCATAGTCATGCAAGCACCCGTTTCATCGTCGCACAATCAGTGAGGCCACTTTGCAGAAGATCAATCATCATGTTTCCTGATTCGACGTCGTTCAGGCAACCTCGCAGTTGTGTTCGGGAATCGCGCTGCAGGTTCGTTTGGTTGTGGTGTCGAACGGCTCGCTGCGCAGCCTTCGGTTGAGGCGGAGTCAAATCCTCCAGGCGGCCTCTGCCACGATCACGAGCCTCGTTGGCAGAATATGCCATGAACGGACTGATTCTGTTGGTCTTCACGTAGAAGGCAATACGACGGTCTCCAGATGCTAGTCGCTTTGAGTCATGTCGCTTCTCGCCGACGTCCTGGTCTTCCTGGAGAGAGGCCTCTCTTAAGCGGGCGCGGTGCGAGAAGCAAGTCGTCGCACTTTTCCGACGCGTCTGACCGCGCTATGTCCACGTGCAATGCAGTGCGCAGGTCGGGTAGAGGACAACAAGCCTGGAAGACAGGACATACTGGGGGATATCATGTAGCAAACACTTTCGATGATTGAGGTGCAGTTGCATGAGGCTGGCAAGGATGATCGGATGATCATTGTCTTGGCAAGGCTGCAAGCACGAGCTTGCAGGAACTTTATATGTACTATCCTCGCTATGCAGCGCATCAACAATACTTATGATTACTTGATCTCACTCCAGCCTTTGTTGTCCTTGCCTCCATTCACCATTGCGCTGTCTCCTTTCACGGCACCTGAACGCGCGACCTGGCAAGCTCTTCTAAAGACCAGCATGAATCTCCAAACATCCTCAAAATTGTTGTATAAAGGGGCAGGTGCAACGCGAATCACGTCTGGCTTCCGCTCATCAAGCACAACGTCCTCGTGCTCAAGAACTTCCATCACAGCGTCGAGCATATCAGATCGAAGCATTACTGACAATTGTGCTCCACGCCCTTCCGGGCTCCGTGATGTAATGACGTGAAACAGCGCCTGACCAAATTGCTGTGTTTGGTCTTGCGCCAACAAATCCAGCAATTGCTCAAGATAGGCCGTGAGCTTCACACTCTTGTTGCGAAGCTCGGCCATCGAAGTCTGCTTGACGACATCCAGACTTGCACGAAGACCAATTGTGTCCGCGACTGAAGTGTTTGATACTTGAAAGCCGGCCGCACCTGATATTGGCTCGAACTTGTTTGCCATGACGAACCGACTGGACTTCGAAGAACCCCACCAGCCCGCCAGTCTTGGTCGATAGTGGAACTGGTCGTCCCGGGCTGTGACTTCGCCATGTCTCTCATGCACGAAAGCGCCACCTATGCTTCCTGGGCCTGAGTTCAAATATTTGTATGTACACCAGCAGGCAAAGTCGACATCCCATTGATGCAGCTGCAGAGGTACATTGCCTGCAGCGTGAGCTAGATCCCACCCGATGGTGATGCCTTTTGAACGTGCATGAGCGGTGATGGTTTTCATGTCAAGCAACTGGCCAGTGTAGTATTGTATTCCTGGCAGTAGAATCAATGCCAGCTCGTCTGCATATTGGTCAATGGTCGAGAGTATGTGCTGGGTGGGCAGGAGTAGTGAGTCTCCTGATGGCGGTTCCAGTAAGATCATCGATTGCTGTGGGTCGTACCCATTCAGGCGAATCTGAGATTCGACTGCAAAATGATCGCTAGGAAACGCTTTTCCCTCAATCAGAACTTTGTTCTTTTCTTTGGTCGGCCTGTAGAAGCTGCACATGAGGAAATGCAAATTGGCGGTCAAGGTCTGCATGACTGCAACTTCTTCAGTTTTGGCCCCAACGATGGTGGCCATGTCTGCACGCACATCATCATCGACATGAAGCCACGGTGCTAAACGTGTGTCTGAGATTTCCTTGAAATGACCAAATACTCCCTTCTGAGCCCAGGTTGACAAGTATTCCTCGAAGTACTCTCGGGTGAGAGTCGGCTGGAGCCCAAGAGAATTGCCGCAGAGATATGTGCATGGCTCATCATCCATCTCATCTGGCTGTGCGGTGATGGTCTTTCGGGCAAGATCCGCTCTGCTCGGTATTACGAACATATCACGGAATCTCGCCAATGGATCTTGTGCATCTTGCGCCTGAGCATAGGCTTGCGTGAAGATCTCGGCTTGATCCATGATGGAACTTGCAGCTCCTGGCGGGAAGCTTTCTCCAGGCGTCTCCTGATCTTGATAGTTTGATGCTGCACTGCACGTGTTACAGCCTTGCTGATCACTGCGAACAGAGAAGCACGTGAAGTGGATGGTCTTGTGATCTGCCTACCTCAGCCAGCAAAATTAACGTGCCTGTGGCCCAGCAACACAACCTGCCGTGTGACTTGACTGGGCGATTGCACTGGAGTCTGCCTTTGGTGTTGGTACAAAGTAGTGTTCTGCGTTCAACAAGAACAGATGCAGGAAAGGAAGAATCCGTGGCGAAGGCGCACTGCAACAACCTGAGGCAACTTTGTCGGCTCCGTCATCTGATTGCGCCGTCGCCGTGACGAGCAGCCGGTCCTCGATCGCCAACCTGGGCAGCACCGCAACCTAGAATCTCTTCCTCGAACATCAACGCGACCGGCAGTATCATAGCGACGTGTAGTCGCGCCAGCAGGAGAGGTCGTCGCTGGCGCGAGGCATGTCTATATCCGTCTACATCGGACATACTGGCCAGTGTCTGCAACTCGACCCCAGCGTCAACAGCACTCTCGAAGCTGTGCGGTCATGGATCGCGTCGCAGACCAGCATACAGACGCGCGCCCAGATCTTGCTCACTGCCCAGGGCAAGCAAGTCCGCACACAGACTCTGCTAACCGAGAATAAGTTCTTCGTGTTCGACTCGAGCTGGCTGAATGGGAAGAAGGCCATCAGTCCCGCAAAGGAGTCCATAGACAGCTTCGGCGACGACGACTTCAACCCAGGCCCGGCCCCGGATACCATCACCAACACAAACGACTTGGCATCATGGCAGCACTTGTTTAAGATCAGGAGAACATGGGCAGCGAGTCTGCTCGAGGGCTGCGGATCGCAGTCGAAGCAGGCCCAGCGACTACAGGAAAGCAAAGCCATAATCGAGCGCAGCTTGGGGGTCGCCGTAGCTAGTCTGCAGCATCATATCAAAAACGCCGAGAAGCAATACGCGAACGTAGAGTCATGGGCTACCGAGCAGCTGCAAGAGCAGCAGACGCACACGGGCAGATGGGAGCAGGACCTGGAAAGCCTACGCAGCATACCCGCCAGACCCGAGTTCACACGCTTCGTGCAACCTATGTCATCTGTAACAGGCTCGCGGCGATACTCTCAGCAACACATTGCGACATTGCAAGGCTATGTGGATATCGTGACTGTCAAGCAGGCAGCCACGACATCGAAGACCACGGTCTCTGTTCTCAACAAGCAGCTAGACAGCATACGAGAGGAGTTGGATGCTGCTTCAGCCACCAGCGATGAGCTTCTCCAGGCCGTAGATCGAATCAACTCTCGTTCCACTCTTGACGACAGTACTTCAGACCCAGCTCAACTGCTCGAGGAGATTGACATGGTGGTCAGCAAGATGGCGTCTGACCTCGAGCACGTTCAATCCCTACCCAAAACGCCGCAGTCGTGCGCACAGGCTTCCAAAATGGCCCTCCTCCACACACGAAATTACTTGCCGAACCTCAACGATTATTGCTTAGAGATGAACGAGCTTGTGCAAAAAGCAAGGCGGGAAAGAGATAGTGCCGCTGAGATTGCACTGGAGCATATGCGGACACTTTCGGCAATCGAGTCGCAGCTCGCAAAAATATACCAGGATATTAGAGAGGTGGACCTGCCCGAAGAATATCACCAGGCCCTCACGACATTAAGCGTTGTAGGGCGACTGCCCTCGGTATATGGTCATCTGCTCGTCGAGTCCGTCAGACGGCGAGAATGGGTCGCGAAGATGAAGCGAGACTCAGCCACGTTACAAGAAGAAGTGGCGCTCTACCAGGAAGAAGAGGAGAAGCGGCGAAAGAAATGGATGCGCAATGTCGATGATCTGGTGTCACCCGATGCGCTGCAGAGCCGTGTTCTGGGAATAGAGCTCAACTTGCAGAATGAAGGCGGCAGCTGGCCTATGGTCACGCGAGAAGAGCTGGCAGAATATCTCAAAGTACTGCTGGACGTGGTTGGGCCGGGTCCGGTGACAGAAGAAATCGACCAGGCCATCAAGGACCTTGACAAGCTTACTCGTAAGCAAATCAAACACGCCAAAGCATTCAAGAATGGTAGCATGCACGAAGCTGCTTTTGGTGACACATCGCTCTTTCTTCGAGGCGACGATTCGAACAAGGCACTCCAGAGTGCCAATACGCGCCTTGAAGAAGAGCTCAAGGCACAGAAAAGTCGTGTACGCAAGCTGGAAGACTTGCTGCATCGGTCAACCCAGCTCAACACGAGAGTGACGACTGGTGATATCTTTACACCCACGAGCGACGGTGCAATGTCACAACGCGTGGCGACGCCAACAATACCGGTCGGCACTCCTCAGCCATTCGACGATTTCTCTCGGCATAGCTCTCTCAGTAAACGCCGACCCTCTTTTGCGCAAGCACAAAGTGCCGAAGAGAAACGATTGGCCAAGCGGGTTGTCGATCTCGAGGCAGAATTACAAGCACACAAGGATGAAGCAGCGACTAGGAAGAACTCGGATGCAGAAACTCAAAAGCAAGTCGAAGATGCTATCACCACTAAGAAAGACCTGATGGCGAACATGGACGCACAGCAACGAGAATTTGCGGTAGAGAGACGAAACCTTGAGCGCGAGTTGACTGAAGCAAAGGAGAAACTGGAAGAGGCTGAAAACGAAGTCGAGAGGCTGTTGGGCTCTCGAGATGGAGTGGATGAGGAGATCTCGAGACTCAAAGAAGATGCCGCTGGACATGCCGCACGCGCAGCGACTGAGCACGATGCCCGTAACAACCTCGAACGTAAATTCGAGCAAGCTGAGACAGCCCGCAAGCAAGTCGAGGAAGAGCTCCAAAAGCTGCGGGAAGCTGAGGAGCAAAGGCGTGAAGCTGACGCCGAGCATCTGCAGACTTTGGCAACGGCGCACGCTCATCTTTCGCCTGACGCTGAAACGCCGACTGGCCTTCTCGGTCTGGCGACGACTCTCGAGGACCTCGCAAGGAGATCAGCAGCCCACGCGAAAGACCTTGAGGAAGCAATTGCCTTTGCACGAAGCGAGAACCGGTCGCTCTTGGCAAATAATGAGCGCCAAAAGACGGAACTCGCAGCGGCTGCCGAAAAGCAAGCCGACATTGAAGAGGAGATACGCCAAACTCAAGAGAAGCTGTCAGCAGGAGAGGCGAAGGCCCAATCACTAGAACAGCAATTGGCTGAAGAGCAAGCACAGCTTCAGTCCTTGCGCGAGAAGTTTGCGGAGGGCGAGACGGGATCAGAAGTGCTCCGCCAGCGTGTCACAGAGGAAGGAGAGCGCGTTGCTAAGCTACGAACTGAGCTAGCAGAAGCAAAGTCTCTCAACAATAGTCTCGATGTGGAGATCCTGCGCATGCAGAAAAAGCAGAAGGCCTACCATGCTAGCGCAGAAGCGACGACCGATCGCCTACAGAAGCGAGCTGATCGTGCAAAGGAAGTGTCACAAAAGCTCTACTCCCAAAATCTCCGACTTGTTCGCCTGCTCGAACGACTTGGGCTTGTAGTGACTTACGAGGGTAATAGGATGGCCGTGGAGCGCGCATCGAAGATGGCTGCCAGCACCACAATGATCGACCCTTCCATGCAGATGAGTCGTCAAGCCTCCATGACCTCACCACCACCCACTCGCAAATCTTCTGGAGAGGACGATGAGCCGGCGAATGACCTCAAAATGCTTCACTGGCCCGACGCTCAGACCGTGGACGAGGAGAGTGCTCAATACGAAGCGTTCCTGAACAGCCTCTCCCGGTTCGATCTTGACGTATTCGCTGATGCAGTCACGAAGCGCGTCAAGGACTTCGAGTACACGGCCAAGAAGTATAGCAAGGAGGCTAAAGAGTCTACGAAGCGCGCCGATGCGTACAAAGAGCGTGCACTGAAGCTGAGAACCGAAGCTCACTCCAAGATTGCGGTCCGAGACTTCAAAGAAGGGGATCTCGCTCTGTTTCTGCCAACAAGGGGTGGCCAAGTCAAGGGTGCATGGGCTGCCTTCAATATCGGATGCCCGCATTACTTTTTGGCTGAGCGCGAAGGCATGCGTCTCGGCACGAGGGACTTCATCGTGGCGCGTATCCAGAAGGTGGAGCAAAAGATTGTTGACCTGAGCAGCCAACGTGCCGCAGCGCAAATCTCTGCCGACGGTCGCAGCTTGGGTGAAGCCAGTGATGCCGCGTCATCTATGCAGGTCGAAGATGACAATCCGTTCGATCTCTCGGACGGCTTGACTTGGTGGATGGTGCATGCTACCGAAGAGCGTGGTGCCGGTGCAGCGCCCACGACGCCAGGCCTTGGTAAGTCCACGGTCAGCACAGCGAATGTCGACGCCAAAGGCAGTATCCGCATCAAGCGCAGTAGCAAGAGTGATGATGCGAGCAAGCACCTGAATAAGAGTCTCGACTCTCGCCGCTCTAGCTCAACATCGAAGAAGAACGTCCCTGCTGGGTCGACAGCTGCTACCGGCAGCGCTTCAGCCACGCCTCAAGCCAACACACCGCGACAGCGTACAGACAGCCAAGCTTCATCGCTGAACAATCCTATGCTACCAACACAGCACCAACAGCAACCTCGTCCTCTACCCGCGCCAGCCGGAACAGGTTTGGGTATCGGCAGCAGCAATCCTGAACCTCAGCCTCATGAACAGGTGCGCCAAGACCTACTCTGGGGACCATGAATACCGTCGTTTGGCATGGCCCCCCTTTCATACTCTCATCTCTTGAATGAACAAATTCTAATGTTACAACGCAGATTCGCAAGCTGTCCACAGCAACTGATAGCACCAGTCGACCTCTCTCACCACCTGAGAGCGGTCCAGGAGCTGGGCCTACGATCTCAGTACGTCGACCATCGGCTTCACCAAGCAAAGCACCCCAGCAGCAACACCAGTCCCGTCCGGAACGTCCTGAATCTCCTAGTAAGAGTGTCCGATCATTGCAACGACATTTGGAAACCGCTGCTGGTCCATCAACTACTCCAGTGAAGCCTTCTCCAGCCAAGAAATCAGGCTGGGAGAGTCTGTGGAGCGCGGAATTTTCTGTGGA
>JAASLG010000060.1:0-53337 GCA_013365235.1 Cercospora sesami
GGGAAACGACTCAGACAACGGGCTGCGGTTGGATCGATATACCCCAGCACCGTGCATACTGTAGGAAAACAGTACAACTCACCAGCCCGTGGTGGTCCTGAGGCCGCGGCCTCGGCTTTTGCGCGGTTTCCGAGCCGGTCCAGTGCCCGCCGGCGTGGCTGTCGCATGTTGCGACTGCATGGTGGTAGGATGGCGCTGCGGGCACAAAATCATGTCATGCCCGCGACGCGGTTGTCGCACATGAGACTCGTGGCGAGGTTGGTGGAAGAAGAAGACCAGATGCCAAGAAATGCGGAGATGAATGGAGCTTGATTGCATTGACTTTCGGCTGCGAGCCGATACTCCACCCTCGAACCTTGGGCACGAGAATAACAACAACCGGCAGCCCACAATCATCAGACCACAAGTTCACAATGAGATGCACGTCAGATATGGCAATGCTTCGGACCCACACACATGTTGGGACTCGAGAAGCAGAGTGCGCGGCACACGTCAGGTGTTCTCTGCTACTGGCACTAGGTACAGGCAGAACTACGCCTTGCCTGCACTTCCTATCCTGTGCATCCACACCTCAGTCAACTGAACGACCTTCTGCACGCTCTCTTCCATCAATTTTGTGATTGGCGTGGTCGCTGCCTCTTTTTGCACGTATTCCGTGCAGTCCTCCAACACCAGTTTGTTCACATTGATCTTTGAAACACCTCTCTTGATGCAAGCGTTCATGATGTCCTCCGGGAAGTCATTCGTGCCATGCAATACCACTCGAATATCCTCTCGTTTGCAGTGCTCAGAGATGGACTGCAATCGGTCGTACTCAAGCACAGGCCCACGTTTCCCGTACTCTCCGTGAACATTTCCGACTGCTGGAGCAAGGAAATCGACACCTGTGGCAATGAACTCAGCGACTTCGTCCGGAGTTGTGAGTACGCCACTCAAATCGGCTGTGTCAGCAATGCCATCTTCGCCCCCTTCGATACGACCTGGCTCTGCTTCCGTGGAAATGCCTCGTTCATGGCAATAGGATACCAGCTCCTTGGTCTTCGCCAGATTTTCTTCTTTCTCGTAGTGCGACATATCGACCATAATTGAATCAAATGGGAGCTCATCAGCAGCATATCGAACCATGTCCTGGTCTTGACAATGATCTAGGTGTATCGAAACGGGGACAGTTGCATCATTCGCTGCGATGGCGGCGGTCTTGATGAGGAGTCCATTGCTGAAGGTGATTGCCCAAGGAAAGAATTGCAATATTAATGGCGACCGAACATTCTCGGCAGCCTTGATTAGGCCGAGGACTTGTTCGATATTGTATCTACAAGACAAGAGTCAGCGTTGTAGTCACCGTGCTCGATGCTTGCCTTACGCTATGGCTGCGAGCACTCCATAGCCTTCTCTCTCAGCCTTTGCCAGAATCTGCACTGTCTTGTTGCTGGACAGCTGTTTGGCCGACCCCATCGTGAAAGAAGCAAGCTTGTCCAGTGATGACTTCTTTGCAGGACAAAATATGAGCTCCAATCGTTGGTTGTATCGGTGTCAGCTTCGCGATTGCTACTAACAGATTCTCTTCGAGTTAGAGGCGAGGATAGCGTAGACTTCGAGACTTAATGCGAGATCTGAGATTGCAACACCGCACGAGAGCAGTCCGCTCGTTGCATCGTGGATGCTTCATGCGGCACATCGCGAGCTCTTCCAGCGGAACGTGGACCCGTATCGGTCACCACGCCTTCAGTCGTGAGCCCACAAGGCGCTCAAACCTCGAGACGAAGCAGTCAGCCGGCACACGGGATCTCCATCGGCCTCGCGGCTACAGTCATACCCCATTCGTCACGGTTGCGAGCCATGAGGATGGAGCGTTATGATGCTTGCAACAGGTTACAGATAACACAGGCCAAGATAGGGGAGAAGGCGAGCTGAACAGAAACGGACACTGAAGTCGAGATGTACGTGAACTCGTCGAAGAGGCAAGTAGAAGCACATGGCTTGCAAGGAAAGGAGGAGAGCGTTCGGGTTTCCCTTTCTGGCACAGCCGTCCCACCTTTTTGGACAGCTGCTTTCCCCTCTCAACGACTCCTCTCCATGGACTCCCAGCTCGACAGAAGCATGGGCCTCTGACGCAGCTCCGTTCAGCTCATTACCCGGGAAGTAGGCTATGGCTAAAGGCGGGGCCTGCACAAGTGTTTGCGCTCCGAGCTTGATGGTAGGTATGCCCAAAATTAGGACTTGCTCAAGCGTGAACACAGAACATTGCAACAGCATACTTCCAGCTTAAACAGCCTGGTACTAATCATGAGTACGAAACACTTCTTTCCGCAAACCGAAGGCGTCGTCGTCCAGGGTTTGGACTCTCTCGTGGCCAGAAATAACCATCTAGCTCTCGATGCGCCGAATAAAGTCGTATACTCGAAGACACATTCACCCAGCAAGGTCAGCGTTATTTCAGGAGGAGGCTCGGGACACGAACCATCGTGGAGCGGTTATGTTGGAGATGGCATGCTTGCAGCAGCAGTCAACGGCGAGGTGTTTGCCAGCCCGTCCACAAAGCAAGTTATGGCAGCTATCAAGCATGTACCCTCAGATGCCGGGATAATACTATGCATAACGAACTACACAGGAGACAATCTGCACTTTGGTCTGGCGAGAGAAAAAGCAGCGGGCATGGGCTACAAAATTGGTGTCCTACGCATGACGGACGATGTTGCTCTTGGGAGAAAGCAGACGCAGAACTTGGGTCGAAGAGGTCTTGCAGCCAACATGTTTGTACTAAAGCTCTGCGGAAGTGCTGCTGAGTTTGGTTATAGCTTTGATCAATGTGAGTGGTTCCATCCGTGCTGATCAAGAAGCGAGCTGTGCTGATGGACCGGCCCCAGGTATGAAAATTGGCTACGCTGTCAACGCCAACGCTGTCACTGTTGGATCTTCACTCGATCACTGCCATATTCCAGGAAGAGAACATCATCGATCAATTCCGGAGGATGTGGTTGTATTGGGCATGGGCATTCACAACGAGCCGGGTCTGCACGAGATATCGCCAATGCCAAAAGTGGAAGATCTGGTCAAGGACATGCTAAAATACTGTCTGGATCCGAGCGACGAGGATCGGGCGTTTGTTAAGTTCAAGTCAGACGATGTCGTGCTGCTGTTGATCAACAATTTTGGAGGTAGGTTTCATGAAGCCTTCGGTGGAGAGTTTCGTCAGACGTCCCTCTGCAGCATGATTCGACTCAAGGGCACGCAGTTAAGCAGAGATTCCCCTGTTTTCTTGGAGGAAGAGATTTCCTTTGGCAGCTGTTTTCTGATTAACCAGCATCGACGTGCTAACCTGTACCAGGAATTTCGAATTTCGAGCTCGAAGCCTTGACCAGTGTAACACGCAAAGTCCTGGAACGAGACTGGAAAATCGTCCCTCAACGAATCTACGCGCAACCGTTTGAGACATCGCTCAACGCCCCCGGCTGGTCGATCAGTCTGCTCAATGTGTCCGGCATCGAGCGAGATGCCAACACTTCCGTCCACACATTGCTACATCTCCTCGACTCCGACACACACGCTCCAGCTTGGCCGAGAAATGGATACAGATATATTAAGGAAACAAAGGAGACCGCCAAAGTTGCAGAAGCTGCAGCAGCAGAAGGCCGCCAACAGAAAGGCCCAAAGATCGATCCCACTCTCCTTGAAAACTCCCTCCGAAACGCATGTAATGTGGCAATCAAAGCAGAGCCAGATATCACGAAATGGGACATCCAAATGGGTGACGGCGATTGCGGCGAAGCAGTTGTGGGCATGTGTCAAGGAGTCCTCCGTAAACTTGACGAAGGGCTGGCAAAGCAAGGCTCATTTTTCCACATACTGGACCAGGTGGGCGAAGCTGTCGAAGAAATTGGAGGCACCCTGGGTGCTATAATCAGTATCATTCTTGCGTCTTTCACCACCAGTCTGCGACAGGCCTATGCCAAGAATGACAGTGGCTTCACATTGGATGCCCAGACTGCAGGACGAGCAGCAGGCGCAGCGTTAGAGAACCTGCAGTCATATACAAGTGCTCGACAGGGTGGGAGAACAGTGATGGATACTTTGATTCCCTTCTGCCAATCTTTGGAGAAGGAAGCCAATTTCCAAAAGGCTGTTGAAGAGGCGGAGGCTGGCGCAGAGAGCACAGCTGGCATGAAAGCCAAATTCGGGAGGGGTGAGTGTCCCTATTGCAGGCGCAAATTTCCTTCGGGACTATCAAAGCATGTCAGACTGACACAAAGTAGCGACCTATGTTGGCGATCAGGCGGAGGCTCAGCAAGATACTCCACCGGATCCGGGTGCCAAAGCAGCAGCATTTTTTCTCCGTGGACTGCTGGACGGTTTGCAGAAGTGATCGATAGTGCTCTGGGGCCAGATCCAAACCCACATGTAAAGCCACAAGTAATGTTTGTGTTGCAGCATCTTGAGGTGGTCCAGATTCGACGCTCATGGACTCAGAATACGAGTTGAATTTGACGGATCCGATCGGCTCCGATAAATACCATCCGTGCAAAGTGTGGAACGCAGTGCATACATTGAGCTCTCGGTTCTTGAAATGAGCATCACTGCGAGTCGCACTGTCTCTTTCAGGTGTTCTGCACCTTCCAATGAGCCAGAATGAGCATTGCTCATATCTCAGTGGTTTGGCCCATTTCTTCAAACCATTCACGTGACTACAGTCAATAACTCGTGACAATTGCCTATGCTGTAGCTGCAACAGGCATATTGTTTGGAAGCTGGGAATAAGCTGTCGGTCCCACTATCACCGGCGGCAGCACGCGCCGGCTTCGCAAGCCCACAAGGTGCAAGGTCCCCGCGCATGAACGATGAACGCATTGCGGGGTCGTCAACAAGAGAGGAGTTGCCGGGCAATGAACCAAATCTATAAAGATTGCCGCAGCTCACCTCACCTTTATTGAATGTGATTCAGAATTTAATCGTCGTACGGACAGACATCCCACAACTTAACTTGATCGAAAGCAGAGAAAGCATACCAATATGCCAGGCCGTCTCGAAGGAAAAGTCGCCATCGTGACTGGAGGTGGAGGAGGTTTCGGAAAAGGCATTGCACAGAAGTTCGTGGAAGAAGGGGCCAAAGTTGTCATTGCAGATTTCGTTGAGGATGTTGGGCAAAAATCAGCAGATGAGCTCAAGTGCGAGTTCTTCCGGACGGACGTTACCAAGAAAGCAGACTGGGAGGCCATACGGGATTTCTGTGACAAGAAGTTTGGCAAGATCGATGCTGTGATCAACAATGCTGGATGGACTTATCGAAACAAGGTCAGTTGGGCGAAAATGGAGATGTGTCTGAAAGACAGAGCTGACGCGGAATCGTAGCCAACTGGAGAGGTGACTGAGGAAGAATACGACAAAGTATTCGGAGTCAACGTGCGAGCCATTTACCTTTCAACAAACGTGCTCGTTCCATATATCCAGAAGCAGGGTACTGGAGGTTCCTTTGTGACGATAGCTTCCACCGCGGGCATCAGACCTCGAGGAGGCCTCACCTGGTACAATGCGACCAAGGCTGCCGTGATCAATGCTTCCAAGAGTATGGCTGTCGAATATGCCAAGGACAACATTCGTTTCAACACGGCGTGTCCTGTGGTTGGACTGGGTACAGGACTGTAAGTGATTTAAAGTCCCAACAAACGCTCACCTCGTCGCTGACAGTATACAAGTACGGACTCTTTCTTGGGCAAGCCAGAAAACCAAGCCACATTCATGGCAACAATTCCACTGGGGCGAGGGTCGACACCAAGAGACGTTGCAAACACATGTGCATTCCTCGCTAGTGATGAGGCAGACTTCTTGACCGGCATCGATATTCCTGTGGATGGTGGACGTTGCGTATAGTTGAAAGGAGACATGCGAGCAAATATCTTTACATTTCTTCGGAGAGAGAAATGCCTCTTGCCGTTGCCATGCCAACATCCCGCGGTGATGCTTACCAATCTCGACGTTTCTTGCGCTCTTTCTTGTGTGACATTTGCAGCGCGAGTTGTTGAAGGATGGGTTCCTGAGGCACTTGTCGTCCGCGGCCCTGTCTCTTGTATATCTCTCTGCAGCGATGTCCATTTGTGAGGCAGTCAACATCAAGATTGAGCGAGACACATGCAGGCTGCTGGTTAAGGACAGGTAACCTGGCCCCTGGTGGCTCTACGTTTCTCTCAACTGCACAGTAACGAGTTTTCCTCGCCAGACCAGTGGAGACTGATACCGTGTCTGTTTGGCTATGCATTGCTGTAAATTTCGGAGCGAGTGAGTGCAGAAATGTATTGGAACCTGCCCTACTGAAATGTCAGGAACGGTTGTTGCGTATTTTGTGCCTCTACGTTGCGTGAGAGCGTCTGTAGAATGGGCAACATGGGTCAGGGGGTCCTCGAGACGAGACATCCGTCGGAAGGCGGAGTGCGGCCCGCGTCGGAAATGCAATGCATGCACGGCACGCCTGCCGACATCATCGCCCTCCTTGTCGCAGTTCTATAGCACGTCGTGAAGAACCAGAACAGCTCGACCTCTGGAAGACGAGCACATCGACATGTCTAACACCAAAGAGCCCTCGCTTGCCGAAATTGCTCAGCAGATCCTCGAGGATGCGCTGCAGCAAATCATGCACAACGTTGTGATCCACCAACACCGCGCACACAAGAAGCTATTAGCTTCACTCGACCCGAAGAGTCGACTACCACACTGCGACACTTGTAAGCTTCCGAAGCTACTCGACCCGCCCCTTGCGCCGAGCGTTCGAGGTGCGACTGCCGATCCACCCAGCAACACCAACTACTGCGATCGCAAGCCATGGGCACGCAGGCCAGGGCACGATATCTATGGCAACCCTTTCCTCAAGAGCGACATCACAGGACGTCCACTTACTAAAAAGGAGCGTGAGGCACAAAAGAACAGCAAGAAAGACGACGGCACACCGGCCAGCGAAGACCAGAATCACGAAGGCACAGGCCCGCCATCGCCAAGCGGAGAGGCCGAGGAGGATAAGAAACCCGGCAATCAGAAATTGGAAAAAGGCGAAAAGAAAGCGAGTAAAATCGACGAGAAGCTCAAAAAGGGTGAATATGTCCCTTGGCACACCTGCCCAAGCTGCAAGCGAAGCTTGCTCATCACACGTTTTGCGAAGCACTTGGAACAATGCATGGGAATTTCAGGCCGTGCTGCTAGTAGAAACGCCATGGCCAAAATGAATAACACGCCGAATGGTTCTCGTGGTGGCACACCGAATCCGAGCCAGGACGGAAACGGCAAGGATGGACCGGCTGAAGACGAGGATGGAGATTCTGCTGTTAAAGGAGCAGGCGGCGGGGTGCGGAAGAAGCTACTGAAGAAGGGACTCAAGGAGAAGGTTAAGAAGGATAAGACTGCGAACGGGAAACTGCCGAAGAGCCTGGCAGCGAAGCGGCCTCCTGGTATCGGCAAGGACAAGGACAAGGACGCCAGCACCACGAGGAGTTCTCCGGCGCCCAGTTCGATTGGCGGGGACGGGAAGCGAGACCGCGATGAGTTGGGTGATGATGACGAGGAAGAAGTCCACGTCAAGAAGAGGCAGAAGTTGCAGCGTGTGGGTAGCACGACGAGTATCGTAAGCTCCATCACCGCACCTGAAATGGAGCGAGGCGAGAGTCAAGATGGAAGTTTCGTCGATGGTTCAGTAGCAGATGACTAGCAAGGGCATGCAAGTACACCACAGCTAGGCGTGCGTTGTGAATTTGCGCCGCACGCATTTCCCCACGGACATTATTCTTGGATGGCAAAACAGAACAATCAATAATTGGACATGTCAAGGTTTTTGAAACTTCATTTCAGCATCTCTCTCCTGAATTGCTCAATGTGACTGCCAATACTCCCCTCCATCGTGCTACGCGCTCAATACACGCCAGGCAAGATTCTCCATTTGACAATTTTGCAATACCTCTCCCAATCCGCACCGTATTTGCGTCGACACTTGGCCTCGTCGCGCATCTCACGATGAATAAGCAAGATGGCAAAGTAGAGCATGTAGAAGTAAGTGATAGGGATGGCCGCTCCTTTCATGCCATCTGTTGACACCAAGCGGGAGCCCTCGAACAAGATTGTGGGCGTCAACTTGTAGCCGGCAGCCAGAGTCGGAAGGCAGTAAGACCAGCTCATCAACCAATCGCCCAGGTAGTTGATATGACGGGCGACGCCCCACCAGCCTGTCGTCAGCAGACGAGAGCCCGTTGCTGTCTCGATGTACTCGAGGTGAGCGACCTTGGGGTCGTTCGGATTGGTACGGAACACGTTCTTCTCGTTGTTCGTCGCGCGGAAAATATAATAGCCAGTGGCCTGGATGGCGAGAATCAGGAGTACGTAGAATGGTCCGAGAGCGACTGGATGTACACTGAGGTACTTTGCTTGAATTGAGTAGATGAATGGTACCCAGACCAGGTCACCGAACGACAGCATGAAGCCAAAGCCGTCTGTGGTGAGATCCATTGTGGTCAAGATGGCAGGCTCCATGTAGAGAGCATCAAAAACGTAGACGGCTTGTGAGATAATCACAATCACTGAACGAGGTTAGCAAGAATCTCTTCCGAGGGGGAGGCTCAGCTTACGCATGGAGTCGGTAATGTAGCCATAGCTCTTGTACTGCTTGGCTGCAAAGGCAAGATCAAGCAAGACCCAACCAATCATGCCAGGACGGAGCTCCATAAAGCTCTTGATGTCCACCTCGCCAACAAAAGGAATGGTCACACGAGGATTGAGCTCGCGACCAATGTACCAATCGTACAGGATGTTTCCAGTATGACCCCCTGCTGCCAATTCGCGCTGTTCCTTGTTGCCTGGCTTGACCTCGAACGACTTAATGTAGACGAAGATGGCGAGTGCGTAGGCAATGATGATGTTGACAGTGAGCAACTGGATATAGTTGCGGTTGATGAACGTCCACACGGCAAAGTCGGGTCCGCGAACGATAGTGCCTGCGGCGCACGCGATGAAGATGGTGACTGCGGAGAGGAACGCATTGAAGCGGTACTTCAGGCGTCCGCCTGTTCTCAGCTCGGTGCCCTCGACTTCGTGTGCAGGAAGCAGGATCCAGAGCAGCACACTGAGTCCATACCAGAACAACGTGCCCAAAACGGCTTCAGTATTGATCAGACCAGCCCAGCCAGGCCAGCCAACCTCGCTCTTCAGAGTATCCAGGGCATGCTGCCACGGGGCCTTGTTGGACAGGGTGGGTGGTGTGAAGAGCTTGCTGGGCGAAAGCAGTGAAGGAGGTGGGCAACCGGACACGTCGTTGCACAGGAAGCCGAAGGCATAGCAGGCGATGGGCAAGCCGAAGGAGATCAGCGATGCGCCGATTCTGTGGGACACGATCAGCGCGACGCGCTCCTGCGATGTTGTGTTATTGCAACTCACGGTCCGCCGAATTCGTAGCCATGCGCGTCGTCAGTTGGCGTCTTGCGCGCGACAGCTTTGGTGCGCGCCATTGAGAGCTGGTGTGTTGTTGGTCAGTCGTGGCAGCAGCGGGGCATGCCCGGTCAGCAGATATATAGTGCCGGCGAGTGGTATGTCGTTCGATGCGAGGACGAGCGAAATTCACGTTCCTCAGCAGCATCGTACGAGCTGTCAGGCTTGAGCTCGAATGTTGGCGCGCCTATGACGCGTTGCATCCAGCCACATCACACTCCCGTCCATCTCGGAGACTTTGGCGCCGACCCTGAGATGCATCTGCATCTGCCATCACATAGTCTATAGCGGTATCGTTCCGAATGAGGCAGAAAGTGTCCGGGCTGTTGTCGAGCCATTGCTATTCGTGCATATACTTGCGCTGATGTTTGTATTGTCCCTCTCACCCGCGGTTCCACCCCGCTTTTCAACTGACTACTCCTGATACACACACCTACAATGTCTGCTTTCACAGAGGCTAATCGCAAAGCTTTTGAGTCGGTAGCCCCAATCATCAACGATTCTGCCAGCTGAATATCCACAGTGATCTCTCAGCGACGTACGACACTAAGCCATGGCAGCGAGCGATCAAGGCCCAGGTTGCAGAAGCCTTGATCGCGAGAAAGGATTGGATTGGTGCTGAATGGGCCACCTCGGGAGCGCAGTCTGGTGATTGTCAAGCGAGGCTCCTCGACTATGCTTGTGGCACTGGCGCTGTCACGCAAGCTCTCCTACCGTATGTCAACGAGATCCGAGGCATCGATATCAGCGAAAACATGGTCAAGCGGTACAATGAGGCTGCCACATCTTCAGGTCTGAAGCATGAGCGAACTCATGCCGTAGTTGGAGACTTGTTGGGTGAAGAAAACGATCCTGCCTTCAACACAAGCGAATGGCACGAATTCGACATTGCGGCCATTGGTCTCGGCTTCCACCATTTCGAGGACCCGGAGACCGCCATCAAACGTCTCGCTGCGCGACTGAAAGCATCTACAGGCGTCCTTCTAATCGTTGACTTCCTACCATTTGATCATAAAGTCAATCATGACTCCAGTGGCACCAGTGGATCCATGAACGAGATGGCTCATACAATCAAACACAACGGCTTTACTGGAGATCAGATGAGAGACATGTATAAAGCCGCGGGGTTCGAGGACTTCGACATTGTTGCACTCAAGCAACCGGCTCGAATGGAGCTCAGCTCGGGCACTGTGCACCGCACCTTATTCATAGCCAAAGGACGTAAATCGGCCACTGTTTTCCAGAAACTGGGCAACTGGCTGGGCGCACTTCAAGGCTGGGCCGCTGGTGATTGGCGAGCGGATAGGAGGGACCATCAGCATTGGAACCCAGGTTTTGCCAATGATGTGGCGAAGAAGGAGGGTAGTCTATGGGGTCCAGAAAGGTTGGGAGAATCCGGGAACGATGCGAATCCGAGAAAGGATGAGCCGTTCAGAGACAAAGGTGGTTGGAACATGGTAAGGAGCGGACACGATACTGCATGAGTATGATTACTGACTTCACGTCTAGGGCTTACCCAGGCACAATGAATAGCCACAGGGCAGCTGAGATCGGCGGGTCCGAGCAATTCCTTTCGGCGGCCAGCTTTATTGCTGGACATATGCCGCATTTGCTATGCTGATAGCTTGTCCACCACTTTTGATCGACCTCGGATTGCCTTTGAGCTTGCCGCCAGCGCCAGGCCTGAGCTGTGATGTGTCGAATCAACCCGCTGCGTCGGACGTGAGTCACGTCCTTCATCACTATCATCTCGAGCCATTCTCATCGTACGAGCTTAATTTCGCCAGCTCACTTTGGTGACGCTGGACAAGAGCTCAGTAGTATGCGGTAGCCACAGCTGCGGTGATATGTGCCATGTGTCCGCATCGACTTCACTTCGGCAAACGCGTACGGTACCTCTACTGCCGAGCAGCGTTTCATCAAACTCTTATCCTCCGACCTTCACCTGTCTCACCCCTTCTGTGATCGCATCGTCACCCTCATCTTCATCATCTGCAGTCTTGCCAGCCAGGCCTTGCTCCCATAGTTGTTTCCCAGTCAGGACCTCCTTCAAATCTTTCCCTCCCCTCTTCTTCTTCTCTTCAGCCTCTTGCTCCAGTCGTTTCCTCTCCGCTTCTTCCGCCATCTCCTTCTGAAACTTATCTCTCCATGCCAAAAAGCTTTCCCGTGTGACCTTCTCACCCTCGAACCTTTTGTTCTCCTCTTCTTCAATGCGAGCTTTTTCGGCGTCTAGCACGGCAATTACAGCCTGGTGCCGTTCCAAAATGAGCTGTTCCGCAGTTTCCTTCAACGTGGAGTGCAAAGTGAAGACCATTTGCATGCCCAATGAAGCTTCCATATCTGGCTGCAGCGCATCCAGTAGGCGCTGCTTGTCTTCTTGGATGTCGAGGTGCTCATATCTTGGCGCGTTGGGCGGCTGTGTGATGTCGAGAATAGGCGGCTCGTCAGGATAAGCCTCTGGGTACCGCACATTGAGGATAATGTACACGCGCTCATCCTCGGCCTCGCCATCTTCCGCTTGCGCCTGTGCCTCTGCGGCCTGTGATTCGGGTGTGTCGAGCGGGATGGTGATACGGAATTCGGTTTCGGAAATGTCCTGGATCTCGTCCGGGAATATGGAGTCGAGCACCTCGCGCTCCTCTTTCTGCTCTTCTCGGCCCATGGTTTGCGTATTGTGGAGGGTTTGACTGCCTGGCCAAGTTCGTCAGTATCGGCGGGCACAGTCTGATGTGACAGCCGATCCCTGTCTATCGATAGGCTTGCCGAAACCTTCCCTTGCAACAATTTTGCGAGGCGAAGTATGATTTCGACAAGGCCCAAGTACAGAAACAAACCACAGTCCATTCGTCTTCCCACATTCTTCCCACATGGCCAAGAAGGCTAACAGGAACACCAAGCGCGACAAAAAGAAGAACTCCAGCATGGCAAGCACGCAGTCGCCTGAACAGCTATACGCGACTGCCCTCGAGCTGGTCGAGCAGTCTCAGCCGGCAGAAGCACTGGTCGTAGCCAAGCAACTCTGGTCACACGTCAAGAATGGATCCGTGACAGAAAAACTGCCTGCGGCAACACTGCTAGGCGAAATTTCCATTGAGCTCGGGGCCGCAGACTCGGCCCGCGACTACTTTGAGCAGGCTGTGCAACTCGACCCCGAAGGCAGAGTCCCAGAAGCCCTTGGTGGCGGCGCCGAGAAATTTTTGTGGCTGGCACAACTGTGCGAGGAAGGTGGGAAGCAGAGTGTGCAGTGGTTTGAGAAGGGTGTCAAGGCTTTGCAATTTGAAATCGAGGCCCTGGAGAATGGAACGGGAGTGCCCCCGGGGATCGACCAAGAGTCTTTGCTGCTCATGCGCGTGGAGAAGAAGCGAAAGCTGGCAAATGCTCTATGCGGAATTGTGGAGGTATACATGACCGACCTATCATGGGAGGATGATGCAGAAGCTCGCTGTGAGAGCTTGGTGACTGAGGCAATGGGCATCGAAGATGAGACGAGCGCAGAGGTCTTGCAGACGTTGGCTTCAGTTCGTCTGTCGCAGGATCGCCGTGAGGACGCTCAGGCTGCGCTCAAGCGCTCGTTAGCAATATGGGTGGACCTTGAGCCAGAGGACCCGGCAGTACCTGACTTTCCTACCAAGGTCTCACTTTCGAGGCTACTCATGGAGGCCAGCCTCGAGAGCGAGGCAATGGAAGTTCTGCACCGTCTCATACAAGAAGATGATCAGAGCGTTGAGGCGTGGTATCTGGGTGGCTGGTGCCAACATCTCCTCGCTCAACGTGAGAAGATCAGCACAGATGCGAACCATTCAGAAGCGATGGACACCGGTGCTTCCTCGACGGAAAATCAGCTCTATTTGCGTGCGTTGAAGGGCAGCCGTAGATGGCTCAAGACCAGTCTGAAGCTTTACAAACAGCAGGATTATGAAGATGACAGACTTTTCGATCACGCTCAGGAGCTTGTGCAGGAGCTGGAAACGATCCTGGGTCCTGAGGATGAGAACGCTGAAGCAAACGGAGACGATTCAGAATGGGAAGGTATAGAGGATGGTGAGGGTGAGGATGCGGACGAAGACGAAGATGAGCAAATGCAAGACTCGTAAATCGATCGGCCCCTCCGAACGATGCTTTCATGGGCGTGAAACGCTCAGTCAAATGCTAGGAGAACGGTCATCTCCCTCTCCCTGCGACTTCAATCAAGCGATTCGATCGTCCATCAGCGCTAGGCGGCTGGAGCGACGAGATCTGGATGCTTCCAACACATTGGCGCGCCGAGAGACTCAGATCAGAATAAAAAGGGCTATGCCTGTCAGCTGTGTCCGCCAATCACATTTTCGTGCAAACTATCACCCAATAGTCTGACGGACCTGATTCATATCAGCTGAAGAGCTGGAGCCGATGTAGCACGCGATAAACCCGCAATACTGATCTTGGCGATGTATGACATTGTCGCTGCCAGAGCGTTTCGAAGGAAGGCAGACAGAATCTTCATGTGAATGATCGGACCTTGTTGGAGCTCATGCTTTGCGGCGTCGCCGAACTGGACCTCAAGCTTTTCCCTCTACCAAACATGAAATGCTCCGCAGGCAACTCTGAGCTGCGAGCTGTCATCTTCCAGGCGCACGGCTGGGGTTGCACGGCTGACTGGACGTTGAGAAGAGGCGTATGTCAGTGCAGCTGCCCGTGGCGACGAAAGCAGATCTTCTCCCTTCTGTGTGCTTCACCGTCGGACATTAAATGGATAGTGCGCATGTCTCGGGCATGGCCACAGCAGCGAGAATTCGAATACTGGTATCCAATGAACTTCCCCCTCTCTTTCCTGCTGGGCCTCGTCACTGGTTCCGAAGGGGAGCAGGACATCTTCGCCTGCGCACACATTTCTCACCATCACCACCTCATGAGGAGCTTGTTGTGCATGTTTAAACCCGCTGCCATAGCTCGTGTGGATCGTGTGTGTCGTATGAGGCCAATGCGCGGATCACGAGCCCAGTTGTTCAGCACGAGATCTCAGAATCCCGACAAGGCTACAGCTCGCGCTACTACCCTTCGGCGATTGTGGAATAGCGCGGCGAGCTGTACCTGCAGACCAAGCTCACGGCGCAGCGCGGCAAGAGTTGTAGGTGCGCACGCGCTATGCTGCAAGTGTGCGTGAGGCTCTTCTGGTGCATATCGGCAGACTAGGCCGCAATCCTAGGGGCAAAACAGGCCATACATTACTTCTGTTCGCAGACAGGGCACTTCGGCTGCTGCCGAGTGGGTGCAATGTGCTCTACCGGAATGCACGCTAGCGTTCCTGCGATCACGTCCTGTGCTACCCACCATGTATCAGGTTCGGTGCTCGATGCACGCTCGTAGCACACGTGCCCTGGCAGCGACGGAAATGGCGTGGACGATTGCACCTCTCAGTGGATCACTCCGGTTGCAGTTGCTGAGACTGCAGCGTTGCATTGCGCTAGAGGGCCCCATGGCGACTGCATCGATGACTGAGACGGCACCCGCACGATCACAATTGGAGTGCTGAGGCCCAGAGGATAATTGGCTTGTCGAACATGCATCAATCGCTTCCGTGCGTGTGCGAGGCTCAAACGCCTAAGCGCCCAGTCGTTGGGTCGAATATGCAAGCAGCCGCCGTCTGGGCCAGGATCACACTGCGTTCGCAGATGGTGCGCAGGTGCGTGCAATCGTCAGGCCGCATGTGGACAGTGTGTCTGGGAGCGCGGCCGGGCGCTGCGACGTCGCTATTGGGCCTGTCGTCCCCCGTTTCAACCAGCGGACCGACTAGCGGAGGAATGCAGCTGGACGGCCGTGTACGACAAACAAGCACCTTACCACTCCGCCGTCGTTGGCGAGCCTGGCGTGCAAGGATGCGTAGCGACAGGCTCGCCGCCAACTGCACGTCAACGGCACGCTGCGAACCAGTGGGCCGTGGCTCGCCAGGCACATGC
Organism: Cercospora sesami; assembly: GCA_013365235.1. NCBI lineage: Eukaryota > Fungi > Ascomycota > Dothideomycetes > Mycosphaerellales > Mycosphaerellaceae > Cercospora > Cercospora sesami. Next base: position 15,390 of record JAASLG010000060.1, read on the forward strand.
TGAGCTTCAATCACCGTGAATCTTTAAGACACTACGGTCAACGTGCTAGAATGTGGCTTGGCCAGTCCCACACAGTAGGCAGTGGCGCGGGTTGTAGTGCTTCCTAGCTGCGTGGGCGTGCATGACCTTTTGGGAAATTATGGACCTCTAAAGGCGCCCTGCTCACGTTTCTTCAGGTGTATCTCTGCAAGCAGGAATCGATATCTCTATCTCTTCGCAACCGTCGACTCGTGCGCGACTATGTTCATCGCGCTGTACCAATCGCGCGAGTTCGACTTCCGAAAACGGCCATCTTCTGAGTCTTGCGCACGCCCAGGCTCAAGATCACTACGGATGCGGCGTCAGTCGAACGTCCGCAGCAGAGAAGAACGACAGATTGCTTGCAGAATTGCAGCAAGGTCTTCTCTGCTACAAGTATCCTGAACGCTCTGCTGGCACAAAGGATCTCGTGCGACTCTTCCGTGCATTCTAACTCCGCTTGCTCGTCAGTCTTCTTTGGCCACTCTCCGAAACAAAGCTCTTGCATCAGACAACGGCAGCACCACGCGCAAAGAAACATCCCCCACGAGCGAAGAGGCAGAGGCCAACGACAAGGACTGCATTGATACTGTTCCTTGCAGCAAAGAACTTTCGGTCCGGTTGTCGGTACGGCGCAGTAGACAAAGTGCGTCCTGCAGCGGATAGTTGCACAAGGTACTGATTCCATCTTCTTGCTTCTTGAGGTGTTCATGCGCGCGCGCACGCAAGACAAACCGCCAGAACGCAACTATGGCTATGGCAATCCATGCTCACGAAACATACAGGCAATATCTTGGTTTCGGCCTTGATAGACATTGTTTTCTCCCCTTAGGAGCTTTTCACAGACAAGTCTCACGATCTCGCCGCCACCGTCATCGGCTACTCCGACCATGACATCCACTGCTGTCATGCATCCGGGCTCTCAAGAGCAAGTCGACAGCAAGCTACGTGACGAGCTTGAAAAGTTCAACTCCCAGTATGTTCAGCAGCCTCAACAGTCTACAGAGCGATTCCCAACATTCGAGGACAACGCCAGTGGCTTAGGTATCTACGTAAGTCGTCTCAATGACACCCTTTCGAAGCACCCACTGACCTCCTACAGGATGGCTTCGACGGTGCCTACTCCAACGACCATTCCTACGCGCATGATCCACCCACTCCTCGATCCAACACTGCAAGTGAAGGCGTACGCACACGCAGTGGTCGATCTACCAGAACCAGGACCGACTCTCCGTTCAGCACAAGCAAGTCGCGCGTGTCCAAGTCTCCCGCACCGCGTAAGAAAGAAAAAAAGAGCAAGCTCGACAAATCCAAGATGCCAAAGCTTACGGCACCACTCTCCATCCTGACCAAAGACATGGACGTACCACTGAAAGACACCGCAGCATTTGTGAACCGCAGCGTCGAAGAGAGAATGAAAGAAGTCTCTGACCACAACGGCTACATTAAACGTCCCCAAAACTCCTTCATCCTCTACAGATCTGCGTATGCCGACCGATGCAAGAAGTGGTGTGAGCTCAATAATCACCAAATTGTGTCTTCTGTAGCTGGGGAGTCGTGGCCAATGGAATCCGACGAGGTTCGCAATCAATTTGACGAGTGGGCAAAGCTCGAACGTCAACATCACCAGGAGGCACATCCGAAATACAAGTTTTCGCCAAGCAAGTCTTCCAACAAACGTCGCAAGGGCGAGGCCACCGATGATGAGGAAGAGCTTAGCGAGCTGGATGATCGTGATCCGGATGGCGAGTACCGTGGCGGACGCCAAGTGCGACAGCGACGACAAGATCCCAACGCAGCGTACTTGCTCAGCAACGTCGGCTTCAGTTCTCATCCTTACTATGACCAGAATGCCGGTGCCTACGAGCAGTACTACGCCCACACTGGCCGCCCTCTCCCGTCGAATGTCGCTTACGATCAGGCCACTGGTCAGCCATACAACACACAAACTCACACCTGGATCCAGGCCTCACCGCAGCAACACTACGCACAGAATCCATACATGTATCAAGAGATGCACGCTGCTCCTCGTGTACCTACTCCAGCCTCCCTCAATGGTCAGCAATCCACCATGGAAAGTCTAGGCTTACCCGGAGGGGGCTCAGGATCCGAAGAGTTCTTCAGCACCTCCAGAACCAGCACACCTCAGCACTACAACCAGCAGCAGTACAGCGCGAGCATGTACGGACAGTCTGTATACCCACAATATCAAGGCCAGTACCAGTATCAAGTCGCCCCGTCGACAAGTGCTACTCCACAACCTGGCACAGCGCAATACGAACATGCTCAATATCTCTCGCAACATCAAGATGTCGTTGATCCCAGTCTGCAAGGCTTCCAATTGGAAGCTGCTGCTGCAGGCGAAAACGCCGACGAGTCTCATTTCGATAATGCTCTCGGTGATTTGCATGGTGTTGAGATGGGTGGTCTGCCGATTGCAGACTACTATGCACAGAACTCGACGAGTCCTGTGGATGGCAACGCAACACTGGCGCCGACGTGGAACGTGGCTCAGGAGATGAGATGATTGGTGGTGGGAATGGCAGATGACAAGAGATGGTTTTGATGGCATGACAGGCTAAGAGGCTCAACTCAGGATCAGCACCAACAGATGGGCAAGCGACATGTGCAGCGCCGAACAATGCTGTTTTGGTGGAGCTATAGATACACGAGGCGCGTATGTTCGAGACATATACTTGGTATTCTTGTTCAAAGTTAGCTGCTTGATAGCGCATTCTCGTAGTTGAATACCATGATTTATTTTGATATCGCGCGAGTCCACAGCCCCAGCAGATCGATCCTTGCATCTGACGCCATGCAGGACAAATTTTAGGCTTGAAGCTCACGTCGGTCTCAGCTTGTGATCATATCGCAGCGGCTGTTCCGAGATCAATGCCATCAACATTCGATAGCTTCCTGCGAGGCATCTAAAGACCAAGCCCAGAATTGACTCATGAGCCGCCGATGAGTATCATGTCTTGACGTGGGGTGTCGATAGCAGGCGAATATGCGTCCCATGGTCACCCACAAGCGCGCTCCTCCTCGCCCAAAGGCACATCATGAGGTCGCGAACCATAAACGCCGCCATCGAGGATCCACTGTTCGTTGTCCCCTTGGTCCTGATCCATTTGCACCCTCCTCCACATGGTGGCCCGCTTTTCTCTCGCGACACCCTTTCCTTTGTCCTCTTTTGCCACGGGACGAATCAACCCTCTCGCCAAAGGATTCTTACTAAACGCCCCTCCACTGTTTGGCACAGGGACGTGATAGTCAGTTTCATCCTCCTCTGGATCCGATGTCGCTGAGAAATCAGGCTTCTCAATCTCTGCCATGCGACGAACGACTTTGCCCGCCTTCACATCAATACTCGCCACTACTTGTCTCTTCTCGTACTCTGGCTTCGCATTCCACTCCATCTCACGTAACATTTTTTGTTGCTTTTTGAGTTGCTGTGCTCGTTCTTGGGGCGTTGCCCACATGTTTGTGCCGGCTGAGGGGAGATCAAAATCTGCTGCCTCATCGTGGATTTGTGTTCGTCGTGCGTTGTTGGCCTGGAATCCTAGTAATTTGTCCCGATGCGCTTTTGCCTTGGAACTAGCCTCATCGTCGGATCCAGCGGGGGTTGCTGGTGCTGAAGAGAGGGGTGACGATCGTGCAGAGGATGCCTGTGCCAGGAAGTCACGTCCGGTGAATGCTCGAGCCTAAACAATCAACAGTCGTCAGTGAACACATTTTCGTTGGCAGCCCGTATTGTAGAACAGAAGAATATGTCGATATTTACCTTGCCCTGTGACACTTCTGCTCTTTTGTGTGCAGCGTTATTCGACTTCATTCGTTCCTCGCCTCGCTCATCCTTGAGCACTCTCAACATCTTGTGCAGTTCGTCTGAACTGAGCAGAGGCGACTTGCAAAATGTGCAGGGACCAAGGCCCTCTTTCACACAGATGACTTTCCCACAATTGAGACAGTTTGGCGCCATATCCAGCAAAGGATGCCTCGTGGCCATGCAAGCGCATTTCCTTCTGGTGTCATCTTCGGCACCCATCAAAGACGGATTGGTCTGGATTTCCAGGCTACGAATGGCAGAGTCGAGATCTGAGAGCGCAGTAGAAGCGCCATGCATAGCAGTGCCTCCAGAGATATTGATCTTGGCTTTCGGTGCCGGTGAAGACTTCCTACTGCTGTTTTTTGATGGGGCAAGAGAGTCTGAGATTAGGTGACCGGAAGCAGAGGGTGGCGGCTTCGAAGTCACAGGCTGTGTTGTCGGCGCTGCATTGTCAGTGATAAGTGGCAGCTGGGCAGCATCGCGTGGCTTGTCTTGCAGTGCGAGGTTGTCAGCGACCTGGTCTCTGTGCGTCTGACGCGACGATCCAACCAGATAGTTTTCCTCGTCTCGTTTTCTGTATGCACCGCTCAAATCGCCGTGGCCTTGTACTTGACGAGCAGGAAGGGTATGGATATTAGGCTTCTTCCTGGCTGGCTTCTTGGATTGCCTCGCAGCATCCCCAGCAGGCGCATTACTGCTAGTAGGCTCCCGAGTGGCATTGGGAGAGGGTGGTGCATGCTGTCGCCGCATGTTGAAGCTCGAGATAAACTCAAGACTCTTCGCATCGTCGCCCAGAAGGTTCTTGAGATGTTCTGCAGCACTGTCCTTGGGAAGGGAGTCTGCATAGGCGATGATTTGTCGCAGTGACTCGTCGTCCAGTGGCAAAAGCTGCTGCAATCGCGGCAGCGCCCAAGTCTCCAGCTTGGCCGCCATTGCAAATACGAGCGACTGTGCTGGATTCGAGGACAGTGAATGTATGACGCGACAGTCAATCAGTGTCTCATACCGTTGATCGCAGTGCGCGACACCTCCCGTCCATGAGGTCAGCGAAGCACGAGACGCGGCCCACCAGTTCCGCCAACGGAACGGACCTTGCCCACGAACAACCTCACCTGTAGTCTGCGTTGCAAAGCGCATGCGCGACAAGACGACTGAGACCTGCTGACGACGAGTGTGCTGAACACGAAGATTTTCCGCATCGTACAGAGCCACGTACACGTTGAGCTATTTACTCTCTCATCATTTTCCGTTGCCAGACTCGCGTTCTTTCGCAGTTTTGCAAACATTAGTGCTGAAGAGTACCATCAAGAACAAAGCTCATACTTTCGCGCTCGACCATTCTCGGCTTCGAGCTCCTCATGAAAATGCGGCAGCTAAAAAGAAACAGACCTCCCACAGCTTCGAAGAAACGCCTCCCGGTACCATGTATCATCACGCCGACGCGGGCCTCGCCGAAGGGGTATCGCAGTACATATAATAAACCGCAAGGCCAGGCTGCTAAGAGACCTGCTCTTTGCCATCGGCCTTGATAATCTCCACCTGAACGCCCACGTCCTTGACGAATCCGTTCCTGAGAGCTTCCTCTTTTCTCTCGTTCGCCGCAGCCACGCTCGAGGCGTCGTCCTTAACTGCTGCCCCAGTCAGTTGCTGCCTTTACATTTGCTTGGATGTCCGATTGAATGCCGAGAGCATGCTGCTATCAGTAGTGTTGCGCCCATCCTCCGTCTTTGCCACAGGCTGCTGCGCTGCGGCATTCGACTTCACCGGATGCGCGTGCTGAGGGAAGGGGGAAGAGAATGAACGCGGTGCTTCGTACGAGTACGGGCTTTGCGGTTGCATGTTATAGGCTTGTGGGAAGGGCTGCGCGGGATAACGAGAGGCATGGTAGAAGAAAGCGGGCGACGCACCAGCAGGACTGACTCCATAGCCATACTGGCCTTGCTGAGGCATTTGAGCCTGCTCACCAGGGTTTGGCGGCGGCAGAGTCGGAGTGTGTGGCTCGTCATTAGGACGCTTCGCGCCGGCATTGGCAGTCTGGCCTTGCTGAGGGTACATGGCTTGTTGCTGGTAGCCCTGCGGCGGTGGCGGATACTGGCCGGGCTGCTGTTGCTGACCTTGCTGGGGTCCGTACTGGCCGTCGCGGCTGTTGGCAGGCAGTGGTTGACCGTATGCTCCGTACAGTTGAGTGTTCGGAGGTGGGTTCTGGCCGCGCCACACCGTGTGCGCCGGCACGAAGGCTTGAGTCTGCGCGCTCACTGGCGTGAAGACACATTCTTGAGAGAAGCGCACGCAGTTGGTGCAACGACCATCCTCGGATTGCTCGAAGCCAGAACATCGGATCTGGGCGACGCGTTAGCCGCAAAACTTCAAAAACAACGACGCGCTACGATTTTCGTACCTTTCGACGACGACAGTATCGACAGGCAATGGCCGTGCGCTGACGTGGTGCAGGCTGAGCTGGCGGGTAGCCCATTTGCTGCGGCTGCGCATACGGCGGTGGATACATGGTCTGCGGTGGCGGCAGAGCGCGATACTGGTCGGGATGCGTGGGCTGCAGCGTCGCCATCGCTGGCGGGCCTGGTGGTGGAGCAGTGATGCCCGGGAGCTGTTTTGAGACATCATCAGCATTCTCAGCGGCCAGAGCAGGATCGATCTCAGTGGCCATGATGATGGCTGCGGTGCGTTGTGGTGTGCGGGAGTGGGAAGGCGGTTGGTCCCGGAGGAGAAAGTAGCAGAGGGCAAGGTTCGGAAAAGAAGCTGGAAAAGAAGCGACGCGGATTGCGTAACAGAGCGCAGAGCTGATCACGTCTCTTGGCACGACTTTCTGTGCGCGCGCGGAACTCGCGACTTGCACAAGCAGGCAGGCACCTCGAGATTTTTTTTCCTCACACGTGGGAAACTTACCTGATTCGTTGGTCGCGGTTGATACTGGCCATTATTCTGCGGCGGAGGAGCAGGAGACCACTGTTGCTGTTGCTGCTGTTGTTGCTGCTGCGGGTTGGGTTGCGATGTTGGCGGAGGAGCGTTCGAGTTCCACTGTGGTGGCGCCTGGTTCGGCGAGCCGTACATCTGCTGCGACATGATGGATGCTGCTTGCGGGGACGTGTGTCGGCGAGGGTGTGCGGGCGGTGTCGACGGGCGACGCGCTGCGCAAGGCGCTGACAGGCGTCTGGTTGATTGATGCTCGCAGGCGCGGGCCTCGGCGGGCGCAATGCACGCAGCAACGGGCGAGCAGCGAGGATCCAAGAGTGAGGTTGCACGAGACAGACGGGCGGGTCGGACAGCCGGTAGTTTTCAGGTTTGACGCGCTGTTGCAGGCCTGTCGTCGCGCGACGGGGTGACACAAGCAAGCGCGCTGCGTGGCTCTAGTAATGTGGAGCAAGCAGGCGCGGCAGGTGAATGGGACGCGACGGGACAGGACAGGACAGGATATGGGCCGCGGGCGTCAAGGCAAGTCGCGTAGCAGCAGAGCGTCGCCGGTGGTGGGTGCTGGCGAGCGGCAGAAGGCGGGAGAAGGGGAGAAGAAGGGATCCGATGGACTGGGTAGAGAGAGAAGGAGAGTTGGGGGGACCGCGCTCGATACGCGCGCAAAAGAGCACCACCGGCTGGTGCGGTGGCGGAGGATGGGATGACGAGATAGTTAATTTTCTGCTGGCTGGCGGGCGGGCGAGCGAGCGAGCGAGCTGGCTGGCGGGCAGATTGGCGCACGCGGTAGGAGGCAATGTGGTGAACGAGTTAGCACGAGGCTCTCGCTGCCGAAGGCCCACGGCGTGCGCACAGCACCGCGCAGACGCAGCAGCACCACGCTTCCTTCGAGACCGTTCGTGTGCGCGCACCGTATCTGACGGCCAACCCTGCTTGCTGCACGCTGCGAGGGAGCGTGATGGCGCCCGCTCGATGCAGAGCGACGTCGCGAGCCCGTGGCCGCCGCCGCTCGCTGCGTCGCGATCCGCCAGCTAAACCCAAACCCAAATGCGATGGAGGCGCGGCTGATGCTGCGCCTGACCACCCCGGGCTAGCGCCGTCGTCTACGTGCTTGCCGAGGGCGGCGCTGGGGCCCACCTTCGCCGCCGCTGGGCCCGCCTGCGCCCGCAGGGCTGGTTCAACACAGCGGTCGCGCGCGCTGACTGGCTGCGCTGCTCACAGACGCGAACTGCGCTAGCCAGGATGCCACGCGATCTTGCCGAGCTTGCGAGCAACAGGCGCGGCACGTCGCACCACTCCCATCGCAGTCGCAGCGTGCACTGCTCTCGCCGCCAGTGACAGACGCGAGGAACACCACGCATCTGCTGACCAGATGTGACCCGACGTGACCTCGCCGTCGCCCCGCAGCCCTGGTCGCAATCACGCGTGCTGCTCCGCGACGCTCCTCCTGCTGCCGGCGAGCGCGCGTCGTGCCCCAGCTGCAACAAGCCGGCGTGAAATTGGGAGCAGCTCGAGCCAATCACGTATTTTCTTCGCGTTGCGGATGCGGAGCAACGGAGTGCAGGGGTATCTTTCGCGAGCAGTTTAGACTTTTCACCGCGCGTCCGCCCGGCATCGCTATGAACCGAACCTTTTCTGCTCGCAGGCCAAACCAAGAGATCGTCGTGGGCACGTCCGCCGCGGCAGCTGCCATCCAGGCGAGCCACAGGACAACTCTCATCAGATCGTCGACGTGCACGCCTGCTGCACGATGAACGTCGACAGTCAACCCGCGAGTGCTAACCGGTCTTTGCTTTCCTGTGCTTTCCATTTCCAGACGCGCCTTGGCAACACTCACGCAGCGATCAGTCGAGCTGTCAGCGCACTGGACTGGTTTCGCAGAGTTGGGCCGCCTTCGAGACAACCACGCCAGGCGGGACGTGCTCGTCACACCCTCACGCCAATGTCTGTGCCACAACACTTCATCATCAGACATCGTGGATGTGCATTGTGCAGCATGTCCAACTGTGCAACCCGTCGTCCGACGTCATATACACATTGCGGCATATGCAGCTTTGGGCAGCCGCAGTGCTAGCGCCGTGGTGCGCTCTCATCATTCATGTCAGCTTCGTGGAATTCCGACGCGAGACGCGAGGTCGAACGCTACTGCCATCAATTCCATACACAGTCAAGGCAGGGGCTGTGTCCTTCGCGTGTAACGAGCCAGAGCCAGAGCCAGCTAGGAATACGAGCACGTCGCCTAGCTAGCAACCGCTCTCTAGACAATGGAAAGTGGTTGAGATGCCGAACGAGAGAGTCTTCTTCCACTCAACTTTACTTTCGCCGGGTCTATGGCTGCAGAATTGTCCGAAGTAGAGGCTTAGGACTCAGTTGATCAATAACTTCTACTTCCAGAATATCCCACCGGAGCTCATCGGAAGATGCCATGTCATCCAATGCATATGGTCACCTCGGGCGCGTAGCAGACGACAAAGCTGCACTGCGATACGCCTGTCGTGGTCGAAATAATGCCAGCAGAGTCCGCACGAAAGCTCGTAAACTGGGATGGTCCCCGTCGCTTTGCACGGTGGCTGGCAGCCGTATGCTCTCCGCCACGCAAGGACCGGCGCGGAAACCGCTGGCGGTCGCCAGCGGGCGACCCTGCAGCTTCCATCTCATTGGCCACACTGCGCGCTAGACTGCACGAAATCGCCGATGGGCCGCCGCACATGCATCCATCTGGTTATCACGTGAGTGAAAACTGATGCAGCTGCCCGTTGCTGACCGGGATCATGGCTGAACCTCTGTAAACTTTACTCAGCCCAAACGACATGCCGCGTCTGCCGAGCACCCAAGCATCATGTTGCGTCAAAACAAGTGTCATTGGGCCGGAGTAAGGGTCACGATTGTCGAGCAGTAGTATGCACATGTACTACAGCTCGACGTGGCTCCATTTACGCCTGGTGTTTGCGGAGCCTTTCCTGCAGTTGCATGCACGCTGCCTAAGCCGACTTGAAGCTAGACTTCACAGCTCGTCGACAAGGCGTGTGGAACTCAAACTTGCGAAACTGCGGCCCGACACCTCTGAAAGACCAGCGTCCTACGTGGCATCGGATGCGTCGATCGACTTCGCGACCCGCATGCCATATGTGCGGAACACCATCTTGCTCCGATGCTGGAACTATCAGACGCAGGGCGCATGTACAATGTACGTGATCACTAGCGATTCCTGCGGCGCCCAATATGCGCATTGAGTCGAAAACGGCAACTTCAAGCTCGCTGAAGGTGATTTGCAAAAGTCACAGCAGTGGCTCGGATCCGTTCACGACGGCAACCGCGCCGTAGTACTGATGATGCGGCGATTGTGACAACCATCACGAGGGCTGGGCCACAACCATGCCTGATACCTCACTGAGGAGCCATAGGAAGGAATTTGACCTCACCTCGCGCGTGACCCGGTTCGCGACACGTACACTTCGCTTCGACTCATCAATCATCGCCACTTTCGCCGTCCTCATCTTGCCCTTCCTCCTCCTCCTCAGACGAACTTTCCCCATTCTCCGTCGAATCGTCAGCATCTCCATCAGGCATCACGACAGAGTTGAGGTACGTGATCTGCGGAGAATAATAACGTCAGCCATTCTCAAATCCTTATGCCAGCAGACAAGAAGTGGCAATTGCACCACGCGCCCTTTTACGTGATCTTGCAGGGTGCTTTGAATGACCTCGCCGATCGACCCGGTCTCTCTCACACACCAAAAGAGAAAAGGGGACTACTCACAAAGGGCTGCATAGCCGCCAAAAGGTCGGCGATTCGCAATCTTCCGTCCTCACCCAGGACCTCCTCGTCTGTGAGATCCCGGCCAATAGTGTAGTTTCGCAGTCTGAGCAAGTCGATGTCAGGATGCTCGCTGTCATAACCCTGCATGGTGGAGTTAGCGAATATGTACCGTGCCATTCCTTTAGTCGCAGACATAGTGACCGTCGCTCGCTATCTAAACAAGTTATGACCACTGCATTGTTGTCAAAGGTCCATATTTCGCATCATTCGAGGTGACACAGGACCGCTCCTTTGAAAGCGAGCTGCAGCTCGAGGGTGGGTAATGAATAGAGCATTTACATCCGGATCCATGTTAGAACAGTAGGTCGCGATCAAGCCCGCGGATCTGGTGGATTCGTTTTGACGCGCAGACACGTTGCAGAATAGTAGGTGATTGGAGTGTAGTTGCCCGTAGAATCGCTGCTGCGTTTTGACGATGGAGTGAGGCCAGGGAAGTGTCTCATAGTCCGTCCATGTGGTACACGGAAAGCGGGCGCTTCGAAAACCACGGCACCGGGGTGGGGTCTCGCTTCGCACGCTTTCGCCTAGAGTGCGTTCACATCGTCGCACGTACGGTCAGTTGCGGACGCAGAGCCATTCCATTGCAGCCGTGGACTGAGCAGGACGACGATCGGGTTGGAACGGAATCAGCAGGGAGGCCGGAAGGACAGCAAACGGTCGCGAGGGAAAGCCCAAGGCTTCCCAGGTCTTCACTGGCAACATAACGTCTCGACGCCTGCAATAGCACATCTTCACGAGCGAACACGAAATAGCGGAGGTAACACGGGTATGCTAATGGAAAACAACTCACCTTTGGCTTCGTCTTCAACATATTCCCGCGATTGCTATCGACGAATGCTTTCACGACCGCCTTATCGTTCGCCGGTGCGTTCTTGAGGAACTCTTTTCTGATGAGAGGGTTCGACAGAACATCTTTCAGATGCCGAGGATGACGATCGATGGCACGACGCATCGCTGCGACTGGGGCAGCTTCAGGGTGCCAGAGTCCACCGCCTACGCACCATTGTCAGTTTGTGCGTGCGACAGGCCGCAAAGTCGAAAGAGAGCTAGTGGAGGACTTGGAGGCCATCCTGGGCTCTGAGACCTGCTGCGAACGAAGCCCAACAACTCGCCATGGTGCGAAACGCAAGATAGCAAGGCAGAGGGTAGCCGGGGTAGGAGCAGAAAGAGCAGGACAACGCTGGCGGAGCAAGCACAAGGACTGCATCGATTGTGGATCGATCGACGCGCTGTGTGTTTCTGCAACGCAACGCTCCATTATACACAGATGTCGAGAGGCATTGCATATCGTGCTAAGCTGAAAGCCGTGAAGGTGTGCACAACGACCAAATTGGAGAGACAACTCACCGACGAAAGATTTATTCGGGGCACACTGCACATAGTAATGTGCATAGGGCCCTTTTCTGCCGGCACGAGACCTGTCGAGCGTAAGTAAAATGATGCACAATACCTGGAAGCAGGGAACTCACCACGCAACGCTGAACCATGCCTACAGCGACGTAATGTTAGTGAAGCACCGTCATACAACTATCTCGCCAATGGTCGTGACCGTGCGGCTACGTTGCATGGGACGAAACGTACCTTATCTGTAACATTCAGTTGATTAGCGGCAAACACGCGATGCATCGCTTCGACACTTACATGGCGTGGGGTCCTTAGAGAAGCGAACATCTCTGTAGATACGAAAGATCTGTGCGCGACGGAGACATTAGTGAGCGGGTCCAATCTGTTTGAATCGGTCTGGCCTTACGACGTCTTTGACCGGTAGCTCAGGTATAGTATCGTCGATTGTCGTAAGAGTCTCGGTCATCTTCTCAACGAATGAATGCCAGTCCTTTTCTGACTGGCGAAAATCGGGGTCGTGCACTGCAATGTGTTCAGCGTTCGACACTTTGGCGCCCCCGCATACAGAGCAGCATAGTTGTCGCAAATGGTTTACCTACTTTTGAGCCATTCCCTTTTGTTGTTTTCTTTGAGTTCACTCAGGAACAATAATGTGTTTGGATGAATCGTATCATCATTGTATGGAATCTTACCCGCGGGCCTCGCCTTTGGCTTTTTGATTATGACTTGAGTGCCAGGCCCTGGAAACAATTAGGACATTGTTATGGCCTTGCTTCTGTTTTTGATATGATCGGCCTCACCTAATCCAGTCTTGACGCCTGGTTTCCACACGGCTCCTGCTTTGTTTTTGGCAGGTGTGGTCTTCGCTGAGCCCCTGGCAGGTTTATGGCTTTCTTCATCGTCATCATCACTTTCATTCTCCTCGTCGTCATCGGCTCCTGATGATTCGTCTTCATGCGGAACTTCACCAAATTCCGAGCCTGAATCTTCATTGTTCGATGTGCTACCCTCGGATTGGGATTGGTCATCCTCAGTCTCCTTGTCCGGCGCAGTGAAATGTTTGCTTCTTTTTGTTGTTGTGGAGTGCGCTCGCTTTGGTCTCTTCGCCAGAGTCTCATCGGGTATGCTGGCGGACAATACACGCTTGTGTTGTTTCCCTGCGTTGCCACTTGGAGCAATGCGTCCGGAACGCCGTGCCATGGTCTGCACTTGGGCTCTTGAGGATTACCTCTCTGATTTTATTGATCGATTCCCGGCAGAATGTCGTTTGATGCCTCACAATGCGGGATGGGTCGCAGGCGTTGGCGTGGACGTGTGTCCGGGAGCCTGGCGCGACGCGCACCGCAAGAAGCGCGGCGGCAACGGAGCCGGCGTCTGATGGAGCAGGGGCCCAAGATGATCTTCAACGTGATATTCTAGATTGTACTGCAACAAGGGTATTATTTGCTGCCTCCCATAAATTGTCTGCGAGTCACGGGCGCAACGCTGTCGAAACCGCAATATCATTCAATCAGCGCTACATGCAATGGCCCACAACGCCAGTAACGCCTTGGCCGAAGCACCCTCGCTCTGCAGCACTACGTGCGGTCGTTTCCACGCATGAGATCTAGAGGCAATCCGCGATATTGGTCCATGCAACACGAAGACCTACAATAGCAATGGAACCCTCTTAACAGTTGCATCCTCCCGGTCCTCCCGACACTGCCCCTGGGTCTTGCCTCGACCCAAGGTCGACACCGCCTGGCCTGCCAGCAGCACCTCTCATACCGCGCTGGGTTGCCTGCTCGATGGGGAGCTTCTTTGCAATGGCCGTGAAGAGCTCTTTGACATTTTCGGCCGTCTTTGCACTCGTCTCGAAGAACAACAGCCCGGCTTCCCTCGCGTATGCTTCCGCATCGCCCGTTGGTACAGCACGCTTGTCCGGCTGTTCGGCGACCAAATCTGCCTTGTTCCCTGCCAGTGCGATGATGATGTTCTCGTTTGCTTGCCTCTGCAGCTCCTTCACCCAAGCTTTGGCCTTATCTAATGATGCCTGTCAAACATCGTCAGCAGTTTTCAAGCTCCTGGATGTTTTTCTCGTGACGTACTGCCTGCGTGATGTCGTACACCACTACTGCACAATTGGCATTTCGGTAGTACATGGGCGCTAGCGACTTGTACCGCTCTTGTCCCGCTGTGTCCCATATTTCGAACTTGACTGTTGTCTGCTCGTCGAGTGCGATCGTTTGCGTGAGGAATGCGGCTCCGATTGTTGATTCTCTGTAGTCGTCGAATTGGTCCTGTCACCTTGGGTTAGAGGCCGCAGGCGAGCGAGGAGATCTGTGGAATCTGCCATACCTTGACGAAGCGAAGGACGAGCGAGCTCTTGCCCACAGCTGATTCTCCTGCATGGCGTTAGCACCATCACATGCTGTAGCCTTAGGCACAGCCCACGACATACCAAGCAGAACCAGCTTGAACTGTGCAAAGCGAGCGCCGCCGCCGCCTGGCCGTGTGCCTTGTCGAGCTGCCATCAAGTCTGCTCTGGGGCCGTCCGCCTGTTATCGGGAGTGTTCTGTTCGCCGGGCGGGCAGGAGTCGAGTGCGCTTCGGGGTCGGGGGGGCGTTCGGTCGTGAGCTGTAGTCTGGGTAATACTCCGAGTGGCTCTGTGGAGGAGGGGAATTCGTCGGAAGGGTGGTGGCGGTGGTCGAGGAGTGTTTGGAGGTTGGTCACCAGCGGGCATGCATCGATACCTACGGGCCACCTGCCTTGCCCAGGATTGAGCACGTGGCACACGTCACGTCACTCGCGGCTCGCTCACAAAGACGCCAAACACTCCCTGAGCTGCTGAGCACGCCCGCCCGCAACGCGCTGAGGATTTACTGAGAGCGGAAGTCCTCTCCGCCCACACTCCGCTCCATACCTCCTCTCCGCAGCGCAGGCGCGCATCCTCCGCTACGATGAGTGCTACGCTGCCCTTCCGCGACATCAACGTGCACGCCTCCTCCACCTACTACGCCTTCTCCTCGCCCTCCTCGCCCAATGCCCCGACCTTGGTCGTTGATCGGCCATCTGGCGACCTCCGCCTGCACGATGGCAAGCTCACCGGCGGGCATCGCGTGTCCAGCATCTCGGGAATTCTGGGGATCATCAAGCTGCGCCTAGGTACGCCCTGATACCGAACGACGACACTCGAGCGTGTCCGCTGAGTCTGCCGCCGTATAGATAGCTACATCATCGCCATCACCAAGTCGCAGCCAGTCGGCCGCATCAAGGGACATCAGATCTACAAGGTCGTCTCTACGGAGTTTCTGCCTCTGCGGGAGCGTCAGGTCCACGATCCAGACGAGGACACGTATCTTGCGTACCTGAAGACTCTCCTCAAGAATGGCCCCATGTACTTCTCCTACTCCTTCGATCTCACCAACAGCTTCCAGAGGCAGGCTCAGAGTGACTCGAACGAGCCACTTTGGGAGCGAGCCGATGATCGCTTCTTCTGGAATCGCTTCATCTCGTCGTCGCTCATCGATTTTCGCCTGGGCAAAGCAGCCGGTCGATTGTCGTCAGGTCCTCAGCCGGCCGTCGACCCCTACATCTTGCCTGTCATGTACGGCATGATGCGCATTACCAACACATCGATCAAAGGCAACGCACTCACATTTGTGCTCATCACTCGGAGATCCAGATTCCGCACTGGCACACGTTACCTGTCGCGAGGCATCGATGAAGAAGGTCATGTTTCGAATTACAACGAGACGGAACAGGCGATCATCCTGAATGACGCTCTCTCGAGCGGCATGACCAGTTACGCAGGCGATGGCGGCTTTTCGAATACGAAGCCTGTGCGTGGCTCAGAGACTCAGGTCCTGTCGTACGTGCAGACACGAGGAAGTGTCCCCGTCTACTGGGCCGAAGTCAACACGCTCAAATACACTCCCAAGCTCCAGATTCGAGGTGTGGAAACAGCCGTTAACGCCGCGCGAAGACACTTTGACGAGCAGATACGGCTGTATGGGGAGAATTACATGGTGAATTTGGTGAATCAGAAAGGTCGTGAGATGCGTGTCAAGGATGCGTACGAACAGCTTGTCAAAATACTTCAAACACATCCCACCGAGTATAAGGAAGCCGGTCGTAGAACCCGTGAGAGGTTCGATGTCATCGAGCCCAACGACCAGAGAAGCTGGTACGATCATCTCCACTACGTCTATTTTGATTTCCACAACGAAACCAAAGGCCTGAAGTGGCATCGCGCTCAGCTCCTGCTGGATCAACTGGCGGATGGTCTGACAGCAGGAGGATACTTCCATGGCATTGATACCCCATCTGGAGGCGTCGACATTCGCAAGAAACAGACAGCAGTAGTGCGCACCAACTGCATGGATTGCCTTGACAGAACCAATGTCGTGCAATCTATGCTTGGAAGATGGACACTTACCCGTATGCTGATCGATCTTGGCGTGCTGAGGCCTG
Organism: Cercospora sesami; assembly: GCA_013365235.1. Classification (NCBI taxonomy): domain Eukaryota; kingdom Fungi; phylum Ascomycota; class Dothideomycetes; order Mycosphaerellales; family Mycosphaerellaceae; genus Cercospora; species Cercospora sesami. The sequence continues at coordinate 31,775 of JAASLG010000060.1, forward strand.
GCGAGAGCGCTCAGGATGACCAGACCTTCGAACACCTTTTCCGCAACGTGTGGGCCGATAACGCGGATGTTGTGTCCAAGACCTACTCTGGTACCGGCGCGCTCAAGACTGACTTCACACGAACTGGTAACCGGACGCGAGCCGGAATGCTTCAAGATTTGAGCAACAGCTGCACACGATACGTGCGCAACAACTTCGCTGATGGCCCGAGGCAAGATGCATTTGACTTGTTTCTAGGCCATTATTCGCCAGATACAGCAGGCATCGGATCTCTGCAGCAGTTTGCAGACAGGAGGCCTTTGGTCATACAGGCTGTGCCTTACGTTCTTGGATTCTGTGTCTTTTTCGTTGCTATCAGCGTGAGCACGAACCGCCTACCCAACTCCACCGTGTGGCCCTTGCGACTTTTTACACTCTTCAGCTTGGCCGTGGCGGGCTATACTGGCCGTTTCATGTGGAACTACGGGACTCTCTACGTAAGATCACTACACTCTTCCTTTGAACCCGTCTCTGACATTTGTACAGGTGAACTGGCCGAAGCTCAACACACCGCAGTGGGCGGTCGAAGCGTATCAAGACACATTAGAAAAGGTTGCAAAAGATCCCCTGCTTGGGTCTTTCATTGGGGGCGGCAGTCGCGACGCTCGTCTTGGCAATCTGGAAGAGGGCAAGAAACGACGCGAGTAATCACCTTGAGCTTGCTGAGCGACATGCAACAGCGCATCATTTCCATTGAACCGTATCCCAGCCGGGCGGTCTTTCTAGAATCGAGTACAGTGCATCTGCTGATGAGCAGTGATAGAGCGGAACGGCATGAGCCAATAATACCGAGTTTTCGATCACCGTGACAACATTTAACTTTGTCGAACCCAATCCCCCGATTGAAGCGTTTCACCTTATCTTGGACGTGGTAAATCGGCCACCTGCAATGTCAATCCTGGCATGATGCGTTCGCTGCTGCCTTTCCCAGTGCTCCTGTCATTGTCGCTGCCGGCCCAAATCGACATTGGCCAGGGTCGGCGTACTCTGAGCGACAATGCCCTCGATCCATAGTACGAGACAACAACACTGGCTGGCTGGCCCTTTCCCTGGTGGATGAGCGCTGAACGGTTGTGTACAGAACCATTGATCTAGGCTGCCACGGCATCGAAGGAGAACAATGAAATGCCTATCACAACGATCACGATGCTATGGACAGCCGACAACCGACAGTCAGTAGGTTGTCGACGGCAAATCACGACTTCTATATTCTTACTTGAAACGTCCCGTTCTCAATAACAGTGGTTGCATCCAGCTACTTCGGGCGCGTGGTCTAGTGGTATGATTCTTCCTTAGCATTTGTCAGCAATGACACGGCGTGGAAGAGGTCCTGGGTTCAATTCCCAGCGCGTCCATTCTTTTGTCGTCTTTGTCGTGTATCAGGGGACATCGAGGAGTGGTGTTGTCGTGCTTTTTGTCGTTAGGCAGGTTTGAAGTGAATGGAAGCTGCGGTCGACCATTCTGTTCAGCTGCTGCGCATCATCTTTTGTCACGAGAAGCTCGAACTTCTAGTGTCGTTTTTCGTTCATTGAAGATGAGTTTAGCAAAATTCCGGTGGGCCCAAGATGCGCTAGGATAAATCGGGTACGCCTCGGGAGCTCTGGAATGCATTCCGTTGCACGTACTTCCTAGGGTTCGAGCGATGAGCTGAGCGAAATTGCCATATCCTACTGCGCTCAAAACAGGAACAAATCAGCCTATGGAGTGATGGCATTGGCGTTGATCAAACATCAAGTTGTGCTGGCAAACACGAACATCGAGCACGAACTTGGCACGAAGAGACTCGCTGTCTACATTGCAGCCATGAATCATCTACTAGGAAGCTAGGACTATTCATGTCTTCAGCATGAGTTGTTACTTGGTCGCAGGGAACAGTGCAGTTGACTCCGCTCACGGCCGATGTTGTCTCATACGCCGTTCCTGTAGTGAAGTCAAAATTCTTGGCACCTGCACGGCTGAACCCGCTACACAAAGGTCAAGCCGAAGTTGGATCACAACATGGAAACTACAACTTTGATGAATTTTCTAGCAACAGCGAGCCCGATGATATAGAATTGCAGACTTCCGGCGAATCACCCTTTGTCTTGCGAGTGTCTTGCTTACAGAAAAGGGCGAGGCATTTCCAATGTCCAGAATTTGGCAGCTCCGGTCAATGTCTGCTCCGGATTAAGAGATGCCGCGAACGTGTCAAATGCTCACAGACGCTTCGGGCGGCTAACGATCACGACGATATACCGTACTTTCGGAATGTCGTACCGGACTTCGGAGCAGGAATGTCTTAAGAGTAGCGTTATCGGGCAATTATGCTGCTGAGATCCGAAGCCCGACATCCTGAATATTTCATCACAAGTGCTCATGCGAGGCCATCGCTATATTGAAATATGCCATAGAGCCGTTTTAGAGTCTCATGTGTCTATCCAGCACTCGAGAGGAGCCGACCACATTCGAGTTTTGATCCACCATACAGAAGCAAATCCACGATGTCGCAAACTGTCACCATCACCGAGGCAAAGCAGCTGGAAATACCCATCGAGGATCCAGCCAACGATGAGATTGGGAGTAGATATCTATGTTTGACGATACTTGGCTACAAGCGGCAGGACCTCACCGATCGGGAATACAGACACCACATGAACAAGATCTCAGCTCCGCTCACCAAGGACCTTATGGCAAAATATGGCATTAAACGATGGACGCAGGTGCACAATACAACAAAGACACGAGGTCTCATGAACCACATTATGGATCGCCAAATGAGAAATATTGCCGACTATGACTGCTTCAGCCAAGTCACTTTCAACAGTATTGAGGATTATAAGAAGATCAAGAATGATCCGTGGTACAAGGAACATCTGGTTGGTGATCATGAACGTTTTGCGGACACGCAAAGAAGCATGTAGGTTCCAACCCCTTCAATTCCTGCTACATTTTCCTTTCCGAGCTGATATTTTCGAACAGGATGACGATCGGGTGGATTGAAGAGTTTATTCACGATGGCACACCATGCGACAAGCTTGAATTTCCAGAATGATTGGACAGTCTGCCTCTGCTGTTGACGACTTGACATGTAAAGAAGAACGATTTTCGGCAATCAGGTCTTCGATCTGAGAAGTAACACAAATGTACTATTGGCATTGCTCAGTTTACTGCATTGTCATGCACTTGGGAGGTACAAGGGAGAAGGACAAGCTTAACGATTGCCCCAGATAAAATTGGTCATCATTCCGACTTATGACCGAATCAGAAATGGCAGTCGACTGTGACAAGCTTTTGGCGCTCGGCAGAACGGCATCAAGTGGCACGTTTGCATTGCACTAGCTTCGCGTGGGGAAAATGTGTCGACCGAACTCGCGGACTTCTGCAGAGGAGTCGTGACTGAGCTTGCCACTTACATTCCTTGCACACGACGCTGTTGCGAAAAGCCGGTCATCTTTTTCACACGAAATCAAGCTAACAGAGACATATTCACTTGGTCTTCGCCAAGCACAAACCCCGGCGAAGTCTGAGCTTACTGAATCCAGCCCACGGTTCTTTCTGTGCGTCATCAACAGCCGACTGTGCTCACGAACGGACGACCCATTTGTGATGAGCACTCCAGACCGTGCTCAAGATGAGAAGAGCCTGGGACCGGTGAGTGCTCACACGGGCAACAATGACCCTGCAATTCCTGCAGATGCACATGCCCAAGAACAGCAGCAAATCAACAACACAAGCGCGGCCATTCCACCTCCTCCTAATGGCGGCTACGGCTGGGTCTGCACAGCATGTTGCGCAACCATCAATGCCCACACATGGGGTCTAAACTCCAGTTACGGAGTCTTTCTGGCCCATTACCTCGCCAACGATACTTTTGCCGGAGCAACATACCTCCAATATGCCTTCGTCGGATCTCTTTCCATCAGCATGGCAATGCTCATCTCGCCCGTAGCAACGATCTCGGTGCGCTTATTCGGAACCAAACCCACGCTTGCCATTGGTGTAGTTCTGGAAGCTGCGAGTCTCATAGGCGCTTCGTTTGCAACAGAGATCTGGCAGCTATTTCTCTCGCAAGGCGTCTGTTTTGGCTTGGGTATGGGGTTTTTGTTCGTTGCCTCTGTGGGTATTCCTGCACAATGGTTCACGACGAAGAGGTCGTTGTCGAATGGCTTTGCGGCTTGCGGGTCTGGATTCGGCGGATTGATATACTCTCTCGCCGCTGGCGCGATGTTAAAGTCAATCGGATTGGCGTGGACCTTTAGAGTCCTCGGAATTCTGGCTTTTGGAGTCAACACCATTTGTGTTATGCTGCTGAAAGATCGCAACAAGATCATTGGGACCTCACACAACGCTTTCGACCTGCAGTTGTTCAGAAGGACAGAATATTTGCTCCTGGGAGGCTTTGGGTGGTTCAGTATGCTTGGCTACGTGGTTCTCATCTTCTCTCTGGCGAACTACGCAAATTACATTGGTCTTGATGCACAGCAAGCATCGGTTGTATCAGCCTTGCTCAACCTGGGCCAAGGGCTCGGACGACCGCCGATCGGCTATTTTTCCGACACGATAGGTCGGATGAACATGGCTGGTTTAATGACACTGCTCTGTGCAGTCTTCTCATTTGCGATCTGGATTCCAGCTAAGAGTTACGGCGTTCTTATATTCTTTTCTTTGATTGGCGGAATGGTCGCAGGCACGTATTGGTGCACAATTGCTCCAGTGGCAGCGGAAGTGGTAGGTCTCCGGCTCCTACCTTCCGCGCTCAATCTCTCATGGCTGGTGATCGTGCTGCCGACGGCTTTCAGTGAGCCCATAGCTCTTGAGATTGTCGAAGGGACCGGCCAATATATTGGAGCACAGTTGTTCGTTGGCTTCATGTATGTTGCTGCCGCGCTTTGCATGCTCTTGCTGCGAGGCTGGAAGGTTGCCGAGGTTGAGGAGATTGCCAGGAGGAAAGACGAATCAAGCAGCGATATCGACGCCTCAGGAACGGAGAGCGATGAGGCTGCAGTGGCTCATGCTCGCATTGCGGCACGGAAGAGGATTATGACCGCCTGCTGGAGATGGAAGAAAGTGTGAGTAGATAGTGTGATGATATTACAGCCAAACAAAGTGCTGTGTTGGATTAACGCCTTTTCGCCGTCTCGTACCCGTCAACGCTCAAATTCGTCGCATGAAAAATCGTGGCCAGGCCCTTCAAAAACGAAAACGCCCTGCTGCTGATGAAGAGGAAACTAGTCCGCTCAATTGAGTATTGTTGTGAACCACGCAGGCCCGGTCCTGAAATTCTGATCATTCGCATTCGGCGTTGAACTTCCACCAGTGCTTTGCGTCTTCGAGTTCGCTGTCTCATTGGGCACGGCAGGGCCTAGTACTGCGTGCTCGTTGGCGGTGGGATGATTCATAGCGGGCGATAAGTTTCGTTGCGATGTAGGTTCGCTCCAGTTCCCAGGGTCTGAGAGTAATGGCTCGGATGTGCTGTGTCGCTCCGGTCCTGCTGAGTTTGGGGTTCTTCCTCTGTTGGCCCTGTTGGCGTTGCGTCGCCGTGGTCGGGCGGGTTTCGTGATGAGTTCCGTAAGCAGGTCAGTAGCGTTCTTCGCACACGACTTCACGGAGCACGGCGAGGGTTCGGTCATACCATAGGTGACTTGCGAGACCCACTCAGCGTCGAAGAGTGCACGTTTCTCTGCTAGACTAATATCCCTGAATGTAAAAAACATCTGGTCAGCATTATTGCATCGGACCTCATCCTTTGCCAGAACGTCGCGCGTGTCGTGAAGCTTAGTGAAGACGACTTACAATTTCCGGACAGTGAAATCGTCGCACACTTCCTCAAACAACTCATCGCAAAGAACTAGCCATTTGCCATTACTTCCACTGTCACCTGGGGTGTTAGCTCTGTTTCAGCAGCGACTGCGGGAGGAAGTGTCAATGGGGATGTACTTGCTGGAGCTGATGGAGACGTTGATCCGGATATCTGTGAGCCACCCTGTGGCATTTACTTCTAATAGCAGCTTTGATCAGGGCCTAGAAATGGTCAGTCCTCGTCTGGCGTCACTCCAAGCATTGCAGTTGCTTCTCGCAGGCTTTGGAAGGTCGGAATGGTCGAAAGCAGCGCAGGTGTAGAATAAAGCAACCAACCTTGGAAGACGAATCGGCTCTCGCCATGACTGGCGAACAAGCAGAGGTAGCGGTTCGGCTAGAATGTCAAGGAAAGAACGATGGCGGCATGGGCAGGATGAACGGTTCAATGCTGGGACAGCGGAAAGTCACGACGCAAGATTGACAACAGACCATAGGCAGCACAGCACCATGATGCACGCTGGCGTTTGCCGCATTTGGCATAGGTGGGAGGAGGTCGATGCGAAGAGTGTCTCTGCGTGTGCTCACTCGACCACTGAGATGCAATCTGATCAGCATGATAGTTGGGGACGAACCATCTGATGCGGGTGCTCAGGCTGCTGTCTGCCCCGGACATGGCATCGAGAGCGTGCTGCAATGGCTGGCATGAGACATGTTTTAGAACGACAGCTTGAGCTGATCAGAATCGCGCACGTGACGGTCTTGTAACGCGGGAGTGGTATCGGAGCGGAGCGAGCAACCTCGGCGCGGAAGAGCTGGCGGGGCGGTGATGCGGTCGATGAGACACGTCCGGTCGTGTGCGCGCGAGAGAGAGAGAGAGAGCAGAGTAGGAGTGGTGGAGGGGTGTTGGTCACCCATTGCCAAGATTTCGTGCGTCGGGAGCCTTGCACGCACGCGGCTACTCCCGCCGATTGGAATTTGTGCACTCTCCATTTCGTTGCCAGTGCCCGACAGCTGCACCATCGCCAACACCCAGCGACGCACCGACAAGATGCCTTTCGTGAGTATTGCCCCACGCCGGAGGACGATGAGTCGCCGCAAGTTGCTTCGGAAGGGGGTCTGAAGCGTCAATTGCTGACTCGGGATTGTGTTGTAGACCAAGTTGGTCAAGAACAGCGCCTACTTCAGGTGAGTATTTCCTGCCTTTCCTTTACCTTTCACTCTGCCTGCGACGACAGCATCTGACCTTCCTCAGCCGCTACCAGGTGAAGTACAAGCGCCGCCGATCTGGCAAGACCGACTACTACGCCCGCAAGCGCCTCATCACCCAGGCCAAGAACAAGTACAATGCACCAAAGTACCGCCTGGTTGTCCGCTTCACCAACAAGGACATCATTGCTCAGATCGTCACCTCTGAGCTCACCGGCGACAAGGTCTTCGTTGCCGCCTACGGCCATGAGCTGAAGCGCTACGGCATCACCCACGGTCTCACCAACTGGGCCGCCGCTTACTGCGTTGGTCTTCTCATCGCCCGCCGTGCGCTCAACAAGCTCGAGCTGGAGGATACCTTCACTGGTGTTGAGGAGGCTGATGGCGAGTTCACCGAGACTCAGCCAGAGGAGGTCGACGGCGAGACCCGCCGCCCATTCAAGGTCTTCCTCGATGTCGGTCTTACCCGCACCAGCACTGGTGCCCGTGTCTTCGGTGCCATGAAGGGTGCCTCAGACGGCGGTCTCTACGTGCCACACTCTGAGAAGCGTTTCCCTGGTTACGATATCGAGACCAAGGAGCTCGACGCCGAGACTCTTCGCAAGTACATCTTCGGCGGTCACGTCGCTGAGTACATGGAGACCCTTGCCGACGATGATGAGGAGCGCTACAAGTCTCAGTTCTCTGGTTACATCGACGACGAGATCGAGGCTGATGGGCTCGAGGAGCTGTACCAGGAGGCTCACAAGGCCATCCGCGAGGACCCATGGAAGAAGGATGATGAGGCCGGCGAGAAGAAGAGCAAGGACGAGTGGAAGGCAGAGTCGCTCAAGTTCAAGCAGAACAAGCTCACACGCGAGGAGCGTCGCCAACGTGTGCAAGAGAAGATCCAGGCTCTGGCAGCGGAGCTGTAGATTTTTTCGGCCGGTGGATGGACATCTCTGCAGTGGTAGTACTGCTGGAAATTTCGTTCGTGTTGTTCACGGATGTCACGGATTGGGAGGCGCAAATAAGGAAAGCATTAGCGGCGTTATGATGATGATCGCACCTTCGTAGTGCTATGAATTTCGAATCTTGCACCCTTTCCGTGAAATTACTCCCAACTCTTCGCATCTCATCTGTGTCGCCATGACTGTTCGCGCCAGCATCTTCTTGACTTCGTACATCGTTGCTCGTCCCGGCGTATAGAATGGTACATCTACGTGGACCCTAATGCCCAGCTGTGACATGGAAAAAGATACTGATTGATCATCGCGGTGCTGTACCACGGCCCAGCGACTAGCTTCTGCTGTCTTGAGCTACGTTCATCCTCGCCTTCAATTGTGCTTCCTTGAAATCCTCCCAACCCTTCGGATCCTGTTCCTGAATCGTCCGCAGATCGTTCATGTTAGCGCCGACTTTGCGCAGTGCAGAATCCCAGCCATCGTGCTCAACGAGAGATTTCAGCTCAGGCCCACTGATGCCCTCGAGCTGGACTCGCAGAGCGTTGAGGCGCGCGGCTTCCTCTTCCTTGCTCCATCGAATGTCAATATTGTCCTCGGCGGCGGAGGTCACCGGTGAGTCAACGACTTCGCGACGCATGCGTTGCCCAAGTCGATGCAAATGACCTTCTTCCATCCCCAGTGCCCGAGCGGCCAGTGAGACATCGCTACTATGGCGGGAGACTGCCGGGCGAAAGGTCGCAGCTTCATCGTAATCAAGCTCGTCCTCGTCATCGCTCACTCTATCACCGGCATCGGCCGTCTGCAGCGCGGGCACCACAGGCAGATCACCTGAGGAAGCTGTCGAGGCCGCCTTGGGAGAAGGCGGCGCCAGGCGTGTTTCCGGATATTCTTCTTCAAAGCGTTGAATCATGCTCTGTAGAGTCTGGTCCAGGAAGCTGAGGCGCCGGTATGCCATTTCGTCGCCACTCGTTGCCTCCTTTGCGAGTGCCGGTTGGAGTCTGGCACGGATCTTTCGTGCGCTGTCTAATAGGTTCTTGCTCATCTTCTTGGCTTTGCCACGCTGTTCTTCATCTCCAACCAGTCCGGCAGAAGACCCGGGGCGAGAGGATCTGTTGCCGGACGAAGTTGGCACGCTGCTTCGGCGAAGATCATTGGCCTTCTCTCCGAGCACGTATTGCAATGCTTTCACAACACCCGTCCCACCGACAATGTAGTCACCGTCAGGTGCTGGATCATCATTGTCGTGGTTCTCTGGATAGCCATCCACGTGGCCCACGAGATGCATCAGGACGTCAGGTACTGCGACCTCCTTGATTTGCTTCTCGCCACCATGAGGTTCCGACAGGGACGTCATGGCGTTGGCATTCGCAAAGGTCGATGTGTCAGTAGCCTCCGCGATCGCAAATTGCTCCATGTTGCGTAGCGAATAAGCCACAACTTGCTTAGCAAGAGCTTTGACGACCTCACTGTTGTCAGGCGAGGGCACCTGGAATATGTCAGTCAGAATCGAGAGAATGTAATGCCGGGCAACTTACGTCTATATCGATACAGATCAAAGTGTTGGACACTCGTACAGCGGCCATGTAACTAGCATATAGCGCACAAGCCTCCTCCTGATCGCCCTCTTCTTTAGCATTGGCCAAGGCTGATAGCTCAGGGTTCTCCAATATGTTGATATGAGCAAGCAGCGGTCCCTCAGGCAACACGTCTGCGAGCGCAATGGCTTGCTTCGGGCTCATTCCCACATCTGCGAGATGAATTCGCTTCAGATACTTGAGTTGACCAATGTATCGCCGGAGCAGTGAGATTGCTTCGTTGTCTTGGCCACAGAGGTCAGGGTTATGGCTCAGGTCAATAAATCGAAAGTCGGGAAGCTTGACCAGTGCTGGAAATAGTACTTTGACAGAGGCACTGTCGAGATTGCATCCAGCGAAGCTCAACCCCCAGCAAGGTGTTCCGTCTCTCGCGCCCAGCGCTTCTGCAATCAGATCGAGTTTGCCTCGCAGGTCGTTTCCCCCGAGGTCAAGTCCGCCACATACTCCAGATCGCAGCCAGTGCAGAATGTGCTGCAATCCCTCATCATCAAGGTGGTTGCCTGCGAATCCGAGTCGGTTGATTCCACACATAATAGCAGCGTCCACGATCTTTCGAATTTGCGGTGCAGTCAAGCCACATTCAGAGACGATAAGCTCTTCCAGCCTATCGCCACCCAAACGCTGACTTAGACATTTGTACAGGATTTCAGAAGCATCTGCGTCGGATGTCTGGCTCGCCGTCGCGAGATGGGAACCTTGGTCTGGAGTTTCATGGGCACTCGAAGGTATGCTAGCAGGGAATCGTATCATCGACATGTCGATTGCCTTGATAGATCTGCACATGTAAAGGAACAGGCTGATATGCTTCCACCCGACCCGTGTGATCCGAGGGTTGTTCTTGAGAGTCAGCTTTTCAACCACACCGCTTCGCTCTTGGTATGACCGAGCTTCCACGCCTTGTCGATGTTTGGGTGTGGTGCTTTTTCGTCGCGTGGGTTGCGGCTTCGTGGCCGCCAATAGTCCAGCAAGAATGCAGCGTAGCCCTTCATCGCTGAGATCAGCATCTTCCAGGAGCAGTTTCTTCACAGGTACCACTGCAAGCCAGTCTCCTAGCGTTACCATATCAGCAAGCTGCAACCGGGAGCCCGTGAGGTTGAGGCAATGCACCACACCAGGCTCGTGCGGCACGCAGCAAGTGGGAGACATCAATTGCTCAGTGATGCGCTTCAAGATGGGCGTCTCACGGAGCTGACAACATCGTCTATATATTCGGACAGGATCGGTGGTCGGCCGGTCTTGTCTGGTTGAGTCCGCGGAAGGTGCTGTCGTTGTGGTAGATACCGGTGGCTTTTCTGGCGGCGAGGGTGCGTCAGCATCCATTGATAGCTCAACAGGTATCGAGCCGTTCTCCTCAGCGCGCCGACGTCGTTTCTCCTTACGCTCCTTGCGTTCCTCTTCTGATCTTTTCTTCTTCTCTTTTTTTCTCGTCATGCCATCTTTCTCATCGACGCTCCCAGTCGGCGGACTGACGCTCCCGACAGACGGTGTCCCGGCAAGATCAGGGTATTCTGTGCTCGGTTTTGAAGGTATTGGTAAGGCTTTGCTCTTGCTATTGAGCTCGGCATCAGCCTTCTCATCGACGTCCTCCCGACGCGCCTCTGGATGTTTGAGCGCTTCACCCTCGGCTCGCTCCTTTAGCTTGAAGTCTTTCTTTCGCTGCTTCTTTTCCTCCTCGTCCTCCTCATCGTGATACTTGGGGCCACCGGCGATCTCAACATCCACGCAGAATGACACTTTTCTCAGACGGCTCACATCCAGTTCGGATAGCAGACACCGCTCCCGGTTGGGATCGATGTTGAGCACACGCCGTGCACACATTCCACCTTTGGCCTGGACTTTAGGCGCGACATTGCTCTGGCCAGCAGACAGTTTGCGGGTAAGGTTGGAAAAGAAGTTGGACGACGACTCCTTCGGACGCAGTGGTACATGAGGCTCGGCGCCCTCTGTAGCCCCTCCATTTCCGTTGTTTGTGGCGCCTGCTGCAGCGGATACTGAACCGACAGCAGCAGTCGAGGGGGGCGGGGTGGCTTGAGCACCTGCTGTAGTTGGGGAAGCGGTGGGTGTAGAGGAGAAATTGCTGCTAATCTTGTTCAGCCAAGAGGTTCGCCGGGGCATGGTCTTCCCATCGCTGCTCAGCTTCTCTGAACTCGAACGGCTCAGCAGGCCTGGTCGCCTCGTGGTGCGGGTGCTCGCAGCTGTGGGTGTGCTGGGATGTGCTGCGGTAGTGTCCTTCACAGGTTCGAGCGGCGTGGGCGTGGTCACGGCGCGGGGAAAGTACGAGGAGCGGGCGCCATCGGGGGCGGCTTGCTGCAGCGGACTGCGTGGTGCCGGCGGATTGTGGCCGTTCTGCTGCTCGCGGGGTGGTGCGGGGGTGTTCGGCGTCGAGGAGGGAGCGGGCGTGGCCTTGCGGGCGTCGGCGGTGGCTGCAGGCGCATGTGTGGATCAGCTCGGTGCACAGGGTGCCGCGCTGGGCTCGCTGACTGACCTTTGGGCGATTTTTGCGGATGATGTAACCAGCTCACGTCGACGCCGTGAATGCCCTCCATGCTGGCAGCGTCGACCGACCAGAAAGCGTGGTCATCGCATGTGATCAGTCGCCATGTGAAGTGTTGCGGTTGGTGGGTGTTGCAGCGCACGGCTCGGTTATCGCAGAGCAGATGCGACTGGAAGAAGGGCACAGCAGCAGCAGCAGCAGCAGACGGCGCCGACGGTGTTGATGATGTCGTGCGCAGGTCGTCGGCACGTGCCCACTCCTCCATCATAATTCTTGTGCACGATGCCCGCTCGGCTCTCCAGGCAGAGCCTCCGACGCCACACTGCTCGCCCGGCTGTCAGTAGCGGCAGCAATTGTGCACCACCCGGTCCAAGCAGTCGAGATGCGTTTCCATGGCCATCGCGAGCGACAGCAGCAGAGCCAGGTCTATATCACCGCTCCCCTCCTGTCCGCCGCGGCCGGGGCACGAGCACGCATCTCACAGACCAACACAGCGAGGCCTAAATTGCCTCTGCCAGGTCCTCAGCCGCGAGCCACTGCTGTGCCTGCTCGCTGTCGTCGGATGCTCCGTGCATGCAACACAAGCTCTCGGAAGCCGAGTCCCAGCACCGCGCTGTCTCAGCTCAGTCGTACTGCATCTGCCCGTCCCAGCTGGACCTACATGAACGAAACAGAGCACAGCGCGGAAGCTGTACGCCTTACAGTCCGGACGCCTCGCGCCTCAGTGCCATCAGCTGATGCTTGGGTTGCCTGTTGTAGTGCCAACTAAGCATTCGAGACAAGAATAGTCCGAGCAAGGCATGCCTGACGATAACTCTGTTCATCCTTCTTACCCATGCGCCTGGACCGCTGGACGCCGCTCAGTCAGCACTTACAAACCGTATTTGCCCGTCTGTTCAGTGCTTCGCTCGCCACTACAGTCGAAGCAATTGAATAAGCACTGCAATAGTGTGTAGATGCTGTGGCCGCAGCCCAGCCATAGTGGCGCCTACCTTGTGGTAGAAGAGTCGACTGACCGTCAGCACCATCCCATATCTATTTCCATGGCAAGAGCTCCGGGAATGCCACGGAAACAGGGCTGGCCCAATCTATACTTTTTGCCGAAAGATTCACTGTCGAGAACGTTGTCAGTAGGGCTATGCGGCTGACCTTACAGATGCACGATCGATCTGTGCCACGCTGCTTTTGTGACTCTTGCGGCAGAGGAGGAATAATAACACACGTGCTTGTGTCCCTCTCCGGATTATAGGCTAGACATTGGACATTCTCGAAGCCGTCTGCATCGCCTGCCCAAAGTCTTCACATGCCTTCTCTGAATCCTACATGAGTCCACGGTTTCGACGTCGATACAGGCCAATTTGCTGACGTCCTCGCTTGGATGATGACTTCAAGTAGACGGACATCCTTGGCAGATATTGCGTCCCTCTACTTCGTGGTATTGAATTGACCGTCGGCCTCACGACCCCCGTATGCCTAGTGCTGGATAATGGCATCCCAAACCGCTCCTATGCACATATCGTACATGGACAGAAGCGGGCAGAACTGTCAGCATTCCTACAAATTCCGACCTAGCGTTGGAGCTTCGAGATGCCGTCGTCATCCTGTCCATAGCTTTGTTGCACACGTGCCTAGGCTTATGCGACCACGTGAAAAGGATGCAAGTCGCCAGCATGACTTCGATCACGAAGATGGGCCGTGGCAGCGTGCGCAGATGACAAGACGGAGGTCACGCCCAGCGTTGAACGACAGCAGCTCGACGCACAACGTTTCTGCTGCACTTGATGTGATTGGCTGCGACGATGCAGTCGGTCGATCCCCAGGCTGCCGCCGCTGGTCGTGGGTGGAGGGCAAGAGGGAAGAGGTGGGATGCAGAGTGTCGCGTGTCCCATCAAGGTCGTGTACATCTATCATCGTCGCGCTGCTGGCCGTGCGAGACGTCGCCAGGCATTTCGAAGTCCACGGCCGCCGTGCCAGAACGAGCAGCAATCTTCAGTTCGCTCGGCCAAATCCAGCTCCGCGGTCGCTGCGCGTACCTTGCATTGCTGTCGCGAGGTGACGTCGGTCGCCAGATTTCCGTGTGCCATCACTTTCTCACCGCACCCACCACGGAATCGCGAGGCTGCTGGGCAAGCTGGGGGCGGAGGTTGTTGGTATTTGCTCGTGGGTCGCGCGGGTCGTGACCAGCACCTCTATCGAACATGCACATTTGCTCCCGCCTGCTGTTCTCGGTGCTGGTTGCCGAAGCCCTCGCCGCACCTCCAGCTCAGATCCCGTTGCAGGACGAGCAGGCGCCAGCGAGCGCGCTTTCTCACGCAACGAAGAAGCGAAAGCTGCACGGCCGCTTCTTGCACATCACAGACTTCCACCCAGACCGATTCTATCAAGTCTCCTCGTCGACCTCCGAAGATGCAGCGTGCCACCGCGGACAAGGCCCGGCGGGCATCTACGGCGCCGAGTCCAGCGACTGCGACAGTCCGATTGCCCTGATCAATAAGACGATGGAATGGGTTGCGAAAGAGCTAAAGGATAGTATCGACTTCGTCATCTGGACAGGCGACTCGGCGCGTCACGACAATGATGAGGAATACCCGCGGACGGCGGACCAAGTACTTGGTCTGAATAGGTTCCTGGTTGAGAAGATGACTGAAGCATTCGGCAAGCATAATGGTGAAGAGCAAGACGATGATCCGAACAACGACTTCGTCATTCCAATCGTGCCGAATCTGGGGAACAACGACATTTTGCCGCACAACATTCTGGCAAAGGGCCCGAACAGATGGACCAGGACCTATGCGGGCCTCTGGAAGCAGTTCATCCCGCAAGTCCAGTCCCATTCTTTCGAGCAGGGAGGTTGGTTCTACGTGGAAGTCATCCCGCAGAAGCTAGCTGTGTTTAGTCTGAACACCCTCTACTTCTTCAATAGTAACGCTGGCGTCGATGGATGCGCACTGCACGGAGAGCCTGGGTATCAGCAGATGGAGTGGCTGCGAGTGCAGCTGCAGTTCATGCGTGATCGAGGGATGAAGGCCATGCTGACCGGGCACGTGCCGCCGGTCCGTCAGGATGCGAAGACTGCGTGGGACGAAACATGCTGGCAGAAGTACACTCTTTGGCTACGGCAGTATCGCGATGTGATTGTCAGTAGCCATTATGGCCACTTCAACTACGATCATTTCATGTTACAGGACTTCAAGGACCTCGACAAGGACACGAAAAAGGGACGCATGCAGTATGTGCATGCAGAAGCCTCCGACGACGACAATATGTTTGCCACTGGCAAAACAGACTATTTCTTGCAACTGCGTGACGAATGGTCGCAACTGCCTTCGCCACCAAAGGCGAAATCACAAGACTTGCTCGAGACTGCGGTCGGGCGGAAAAAGAACAAATACCGGAAAAAGCAGAAGAAATACCTCAAGAGAATCGGCGGCGAGTATGCCGAGCGTTTTGCGGCCAGCTTCGTGAGCCCAAGTGTTGTACCAAACCTATTCCCCACCCTTCGTGTGTTCGAATACAACACGACTGGCCTTGAGAACCACGTCGCGGATGCGGGCAACATTACAGATCCAGCCCCATTCGAATTCGATGATCTTGAAGACTCTCATGTTGACGTGACTGGCAAGAAGAAGAAGAAGAAGACGCCAAAGAAGTACAAATTCACAATACCTGAACCGCCATCGAAATCCTCCCCGCCAGGCCCAGCGTATTCTCCTCAGACCTTTTCACTGGTGAAGTTCACGCAATATTTCGCCAATCTCACCCGCATAAACAATGACTTCTCAGACGTTGCCAGCGACGCTGACAGCATGGAGGCTTTGAAATGGCGCGAGGGTAAGCACAAAGGCAAGAAGCCTCTCGACAAAGATCACAAGCCGAAGCCAAAGGAGTTCAAATACGAGGTTCTGTACGACACGAAACATGATAAAGTATATCACCTGGACGATCTCACCTTGCCAAGCTTGTTGGACCTTGCGAGAAGGATAGGTGACTTTCAGCCAGAGGACGAAAGCGAAGCAATAGATGAGCATGGCGACAAACGACAGTCTAATGATGAAGATCATGATGAGAAGAGCGAGGAAGTTGAAGAAATGGGAAAGAAGGGGAAGAAGAAAAAGAAGAAGCATCATAAAGGCAAGAAGCGACAACATCATCGGAAACAGAACGAGGCGTGGTATACATTTGTGCGGAGAGCGTACGTTGACACCATGTCTCCTGATGAGATTGATGAGGAGTTTGGATATTGATGTGCATAAACTGGAAACATGATCAGAGTCGATAGACGCTTGTTAAACGAGTTGCATCTTCTCACGACGATGACTTGATGAGCCTTCGATACTTTTCCATCTTCCACGGCGCTACAGCGCTGTAGCCGCGTGCAGAATCCACACGTAGATGCCCTAATTTTCCATTGTCTAAGATGATGCTGTACGTTCCATACTAGCGCGACGCGATGCGTTGGCTTGCTGAACAGCAAATTCAATGTCGCAATCGAAAGAGAACAGAGGCAGTGACAGCAAGCACGAAGCTGTGGGAATAATTTGGGGCAAGAAAATCTGAAGGAAATGGTCAAGGATGTATGCACGCACAAGCGCATAGTGGTGGACGACAAAATCGGGAAAGCAATATCATTGACAGATCATTTCTCGCTCATGCTCATCGTCATCCATTATAATTCGTGTTAGGAGCAAATCATGCCAGCTCTCTATTTACATGCAAGTTTGACAGCCCAGCTGCTTCCAAGCTAACCGCCGATCAATGGAGCATGGAACACCAATTACCATGTCGACATTTGGCTCTCCTCAACACACGATTGCCACCCATCCATGCTTTTGCTCTTCATGAAGCCGCCTTCCCTAGATGATACTTATCTCGATTCACAATTTGCTGGCTGAGCGCGGCATTCAGTACCCAGTCTGATGTGACAATACGTGCTTCGAGATCGTGCTTCTCCGCCTCTTTTCGGAAAGCAGTCCATAGCTTGATCTCAGCCGCGGTCTCTCCTGACACGAGATAGACACAATTGAACTCGTCCTCGTGACCTTGGTTCTGGCTCTCTGCGCCAGCGGCGGGATCTGTTCGCGAGCGACGCGTAGCCACGGAGATGCCAGTACGGCCTTGATACATGAGCGCAACGCCACCGTTGAGAGTGATGATGTCTTTGTACGTGTCGAAGCCGCCCTTGATGTCTTTGGTCACATAAATGGACCACCCAGCGAACAACTTGTGCTGATTCTGCTTGGCACGATCAAGTGATTCGGCCAGTTTGAAGCCAAGGCGCTCTTCGCCGTCCCGGTCCTTGAGCATGGGAGGGTCTTCCATCAGCTTCTTCTTTTCCAGAGCTGCATCGAGAAAGCTCGTGTGCACAACAAGTGGGGACCGGGCTATAGCGCAGACGAATTTCTTGGTTCGAAGAAGTTTGGGCGCTACGAGGATGTCGACGTCCTTGGGATCCTGTGTGAGAAGGATGCCGAGCTGACGGAGAGCCGTTTTGTCCTTGGATTCTTTGGCGCTATTGTCTTGCCATCGATCGTCGCCAGTAACCATCATCCTGTGTTTGATAGGCGGCAAAGCCGCTGTGCTCGTTATTTTCGCCTTTTTGTTTGGCTTGCTTCCTGCCTGTTGCGTCTCCCCATCGCTGAGATCAGGATCCAGAGCCGATGCCTCGTACTCTTCGCTTGCTCTCTTTCTAGAGTGACGTGCCGGAGGAATGGGCGAGGACCTGTCTTCCGCCGCGTTTGCACGTAGTCCGCCATAGACGACACCGCCTTTACGCTTGGTCTCTTTTTGGTAAGCAGCGATGTCCGCAGCTGCTGAGATCAAGCTCTCCTTCGCCTTGAGCTTCGAAGCACGTCCGGTGCTGGGTGGCATGGGCGAATCGGTGGGATCATGTGAGTGAGCTGCAGGTCGAGGTGTGGCAGCTGCGTCTGATTTCTTTGGCCGGCCAGGTCGTCTCTTAGCTGACTTCTTCTCAGTTTCAGGTTCCGCTTCGTCTTCAGTCTCAGCATCTTCCGCGTCAGGCATGTGCGTGTCGACCTCCACTCGCTCAGGCTCAGGCTCGGGCTGGGGCTCCTTAGCAGGTTTGGAGATTGGACCACTCTCGGGAGCTTTGGGCTTCTGTACCACAGCCACTTTTCGTGGCGACTTCGGACGCGGAAAGAAGATGCGCTCAACGCTCTTCATGTCGAGACTCGTCTGACCAGTGACTTCACCAAGATTTGTACGAGTAGGGAACTGTGTGTATTTCGGATTTGATGTGGCCTGGATGGCACATTTCGCGAAGCTCTCCTCCAGCCAAAGATGGTTGACGATTTGAATGTTCCATTCCTGGGCAGCTTCGCACTTCTCTCCCGATCGATGGGCAGTGATGAGGTGCGTGTTGTCTTGTTTCATTGTCTTCGTGTACTCGGCTCCGCTATACTTGATCAAGTTCTCGACGTAGAGGCGTGCCTCTCCACTGTAATTCGACAGACTGATCCTCATGTTTTCGAAGCCGGGAATACCTTGAGGTGGCAGAGGGTAGTGCAGGAGTTTTCGGAGCGGACTGGTGTATTTATTGCGTTGTATAACATGGTACAACCACGCGAGATTTGCAACTTCTTTGCCAGCCTGCGAAGCCGTGACATATTCTTTGCCCGCTCGGAAACTGCCAATGTAGATGTCGCACTCTTCGACGGCATCCACAATCTTTACACCGCCAACTTCCAGGGTAGCAGTCAGCGCTTCAATCAAGTGCTCAGAGATCTCCAGGTCTTGGGCGAAGTAGATCTTCTTGCACGGTAGCGCGTTGAAGGTTTTGCGCGACTTGGATGGACTCGGTGGCACGCTCGTTTGCACTGCAGCAGACACTGCCCCGCTGAGTTGAGGTGTGGGCGACGGCCGCACAGGAGCATTATTTCGGCGAAGTATTTCTGGATCGGGAAATTGGTATGGCTTTTCGCTGATCTTCTTGCCGAGACGGATACAAGCATCGAACCAGTGGGGCAGCACAATCTTGCAGTTCAGGCCCTTCTCCTCCACAACTTTGCATTTGGTATTGTCTGTGCTCGTGGTCACAATGTGTGTCACGAGCTTGGTCATGCCTTTGCTCGGCTGACCACCAAGCGCGATGACGCCTGCCTTAATGGCCTCGGCGTCGCCTTCGGGCAGATCTGCACAAGATAGGACAACATCTTGGAAGTACTGGCTAGGGTCAGGACTGTGCTGCCGGGGCGACGTCTGCCTGCCACGCTGAATACAGTCCCGCACCCACGAGGGCTTGACAATGAAGATTCCGAGGTCTAAACAGCGCGAGTATTGCGGAAAGTCGACGTGGGTGGATACAACGTGCGTGACGGTGTCGATGTCGTCGATGGAGCGGTCGTCGTCGCGCAGAGCTCGAAAGGTGGCGCCGTTGTCGTCGAGTGTGGTCAGCAGCGTGTTGGTTCGCTCCTCAGTAAGGTCGTCGCTGGGGATGATGGTGAAGACCACGCCCTCGAACAGAGGGCCTGCTGCGGCTTCGTCGGCCATGGCTGCAGTGGCCTGTTATACCGCACTCGTCGCAAACAGTTGTTGTCGATTGTGGAGCTGGAAGTGCGAAGGACGTGTCACGCGTAGGCAGTCGCGTTCGCCACGCGTGGAGATCACGGTCACGTGGGAAAGCTTGGCTGGCTGTAGCAAAGCGAGAGCGACCACGATGGCAGCACTGCTAGCAATCGTGCACCAGCATTGCGAGATACTCCGGTAACGAGAACGCTTTGTAAGTCTGCATCAGGACCCCTGCGATGGTTGTAGTAATGGACAGCTTATGGAACGTCGACGCCCAGAACGAGGATCCATCACTGCACGATTGCAGTACGGTTCAAATCGGTTAGAAGTGATTGCGCTGATACACGAGAGTGCCTGCTACGACAAGACACCAAGAGGCTCTTTCGCATATCTTTGCATACCATAGGTGGACTCACCTGGCTGTCTCGTCAATACGAGCTCTGGGCTTTGCTCATCTCACGATTGGAACCGCGCAGTGATGAACGAGCGTATGAAACCGAAATGATGTGCAGTGTCAAGGTAATGAGGGCCAGAGGTCGACGATTGGCATGGCGGCCTTCCGCTGGGAAGCAGAATGGAAATTTGCCTCTGAGTTCACCCCTTCGATACTGCATTTACTGCCAGAGGAATTCTAACCATATCTATGCTCCTTGTATCTCTGCCTCCCGCGGCGTAGCTGAGCTATCCTGTATACCGGAGGGAGACATACAAGCAACGAAAAAGCGAGAAATACAAAAATGCTGATGTTTCCCGATTTCCATTTTGCTGTTCGCTATTAGGGCGGCCTCCAGTTCGAATCTGCGAGGCTCAGATTTGGTACAGACTGGCTATTGAGTATCGATACGTCTGAGAGCACCGTTCGTTGTGAGAACACGACACTGTCCAGATGAATCGCAGCACCATGAGGACCTCCCGTCTCGGAAGATTT
This sequence comes from Cercospora sesami, assembly GCA_013365235.1. Lineage (NCBI taxonomy): Eukaryota > Fungi > Ascomycota > Dothideomycetes > Mycosphaerellales > Mycosphaerellaceae > Cercospora > Cercospora sesami. The sequence goes on from JAASLG010000060.1 coordinate 52,283, forward strand.
TGCAGTATGCCAGGTGAGAACACAACGATGACTCGGCAACCTTCAGACGTACTTCGCTGTCCACCTGGAGTCCACTACAACGACTGGGCGAGCTGGCATTGTCAGACAGCGGCTCAGCGTAAGCCGCAATAGCATGTGAGTTTACAGGAGTGTTTCGAATGTTCGCTCAAGCTGCACCTCTGTTGGTCCTCATTTGCAGGAGCGAATAAGTCTCTCGATGAACTTCCGCATCCAGCATTGTGAGGCCTAGGAGGAATGATGCCGCGGATGACGGATGGGCGTTACTTGTCAAGCGTTTCCTTGCATGTCGATCTTTCCTACGAGTCAAAATGCCACCCAGTGACAGAACCCGATGTGGCTTTCGTAGGGCACGGCTCGAATCAGTTTTGGATGGTACGAACCAAGAACAGAGTTGGAGAGATAGGCTTGGGCCCTTCGGGCATTCGAGCAACTGAATTGCGGGTTAACACGGCAGGCGGAGATCCGCGGACGTGTGCTGGCGATGCCCGCCCAGAGAATGTCGCGTTGCAGGGGTGGCGGCATGAATTCGAGGATGCTCCAGACAGTGCGTGCGGTGGACAGCGACAACGAACACAGGCGCGTACAGTAGTGAGCACGACTGGTCAATTCGTTGGGCAACCTGCTCAATGGGTGGGATAGCGTCGGCAACAATCGTGCAGAGCCAGCAGGAAAGCCGCAATTTCCAGCTGCTGACCAGAACAGAGCTCGGTTGCTGCTGCTTGAGCCATTGAGCTCTGCGGCGGGGTCCTGCTCAACCTCAGCATGGGCCTGGGCACGCGGCGTGTTATTTTGGCCACCATGGTCGCTGGCGTGCAATTGCAGCAGCGACTGTGTGTTGGCTGAAATCAATCGACTCTGTGTGTGTCTGCCGTCTTGAACCTGCATTGCCGCCATGTCGTCGAGCCTGGTCCTCAAAAGGCCTCCTGTGCCAGCCCTCCGCACCGCAGCTGCCACGGCCAAACGGACATTCAGCACGCCTGTCGATGACTCCTTTTCGCCCATCTCCGCCACCTCCCCGCCCTCCGCCGCCAGCC
>JAASLG010000061.1:0-57610 GCA_013365235.1 Cercospora sesami
CGGGCGCGGACGATGGAGCAGCGCAGCGAGGGCGGTGTCAGAGAGGCTCTTCCATACCATGATTGCGATGAATGTGGGGAAGCAAAACGTGATCGCTGAAAGCGGTTTGTCAGGATCGCGCGGGCAGGCTAGATCTCGAGCTTGATAACAAGTCCCTGGTCGATCAGGCTATCTCGGCTGTCACATGCAACAACGCGCTGGCTCCGGTGTGGACGGGGGCAGTAGTGTACGTGGAGGAGAATAGTACAGTCTGGTGAACGACCTGCGGCCAGAAAGTTGGTAGAGAGAGGATCGCTCGTGCGTGCGTGCCTGGCAACGCGATTGCCCCGCAGCGGCTCGCGGGAGGAGGGCTAGATTTTCGCACTTTTTCTTTTTTGGAAACCGGCACGCGCCGCTAGTTCTACTTATTAACTACAGGTTCATCCACAACACTCACCTCCACCATCGTCACAACATCGGTACACGCAAACCACCCACGACCATGTCCGCCTACGACATGAACGGCTCGCCCGCGCCAGAGGGCAAGGGCGACGATTCGAAGAAGATCAGCTTTCGCTTCTGCCGCGAGTGGTACGTATTGTCGCGCGAATAATGAATCCACCGCGCGGCGGGAACTAATGTGACGCGCAGCTCGAACATGCTCTACCCGAAGGAGGATCGCATGAGCAATACGCTCATGTTCGCCTGTCGTACCTGTCAGTTCAGCGAGCAGGCGACCGCTTCCTGCATCTGGCGTAACTCCCTGAAGGAGGACGTCCAGGAGACGGCTGGTAACGTCGACGACGTTGCCCAGGATCCAACGGTGGGTAGCGATTCTCCATCCGATACATACATGACAGAGGACGAAGGCGACGACGACGACTTGGACATCGAGGCCCAGGACTTCGAGCCCGAAATGTGCACCATGTGCGGACAAGAAATCCTATGTCCCATCTGCGAGCGACCGACCGATGCGCACCTGTCCCTCGAAGTGCCCGACGAAGCAGAGCTCCCGGAAGAGGAGGCCAGCGATGCGGTTGAAGCGGAGAAACGAGAGAGACAGCAGAGCTCTGCTTGAGGGGGGAGGCAAGAGGAGGACGTCTTCACATTTACCAACACTGCATATGGTTTTTCGTCATATCTGGTCGGCGATATGTGCTGACGGATTGGTGTTTCCAGCTCCCGCATGCCGAGGAAGAATGCAAGAAGTGTGGTGCACGAGACGCCGTCTACTTTCAGTCGCAACAGCGGACCGCTGAAACTGGAATGGTGGGTTCCTGCGCAACCTCCCTCCACATATACCTACTAACCGTGATAGGCTCTCTTCTATGTCTGCTGCGAATGCCAAAACGTCTGGTCGACTCTTGACGCTAAGTATGTATATCCTATCACAGAGGGCCAGCTGCCCCCTCTCCAGCTAGATTGCTAATATTTCGACCTCCAACAGGAAGTAGAGTGGTATGACTTGAGTTTTCTTCCACCACCACATCGATGTTCTGACTTCTTCTAGGCTTAGTATCAGGATCGGAACAAATGAAGGCATGGGTCATGAGAGATATGACGCCATCAACATCCACCCCCGTACAATCTCGTCCTGTTTTCCAGGAGAATATTTTGAACGACGCACCAGCAAGAACCCCAACCTTGCACATCGGCAGAGAGGGATTCTCATCGCCCCCGAGTGTCGCGAAGACATCCAGAATTCCCCGACAGAGCGCGTATGTCTCGAGTGTCCTTTTGCGGCCCCCACCACAGAAGCGTCGCAAGCAGCAGCAACATCAGCAGCAGAAGGAGGACTCTGTCGGTCCAGAGCAGAGAGACAGCGATGAACAGTACGGTCTCGGAATTTTCTGACTGGCGCTACTTGGGCCGCACAAATTGGCTGCGTATCAGCTAGCCACGAATGCTTCAGAATAGCGAAAGACCAAGGTGCAGCACAGTCACGAAATCAGAATTTCGTCGAATGATTTAAATGAAGACTTGTATCATCTTCCCACTTATGACGTTCGACTCGACGTGATCGCTCATTTGCGTTCCGTTGTGGGAAATCCATTGTGTCGTTCGGCATATCTTTGCATTTAACTTTCGCTCCCGCTGACTGTGAGCGGTGAGCTCTCATCGCACCGAAGACAATTCTTGGTCATGTCCAATCGGCGTGCACACTAGACCTTCAGCCAGAGTTATGCGCGAATCTCGTGTATCAGCCGAGATGCAGAATAGCACATCGCCCTCTGTGGTTTCGGCCCTGCTTCAATCCTCGAAGTGTGTGCGCGGATACCTGCCACGATCTCAAATCCCTTATCATGCGCAGTGATCTCTTGCACCATCATCGAGCATCGACTGCTGCCAGGCTTCTCGAGCAGAGTTTTCTTCTCTGGTGGCCTCAATACCACCGCGCGTCCACTGTCTTCGCCTCATACAGTATCTCAGTTCCATATCCTTCTCTTCTTATTCCCCGCCTACAAATGCATCGGCGCCAAACTCAAAATCTTGCTCCACCCCTTCTCCCTCACCTCCCTCGCCACGATTCCGTTCAATCTCGTACCAATGGGATCTCCGCCCTTATTGATCAATACACAAGCATTATCATCAAACCGCACCACACTCCCATCTTTTCGCGCAAATTCCTTCTTTGTCCGCACGACGACTGCGTGTCTAATGTCTCCTCTTCGGACTTTGTTGGCCGCGGATACGGTCACGCTGCCTCCTCCGGCGGATTCGGGACCAAAGTTTCGTTGTTTTTGGACGACGACTATTATGCGGTCGCCAACTCGGGCAGGGGTTTTGCGTTTGAGGACTTTGATGCATTCGGCGATGGCGGCGCCGGAGTTGTCGATTACGTTGACCATGGTCTGGAGGTGGGATTAGACGAGATGATATTTTTGGGCGGGTGATGGAGGAGGATATGGAGCATGAATTACCTTTAGTTGAATCATGTTGGCGGATTTGAGGGCCTGAAAAGGCCTGGAGCCTTGTTCAGCAGCAACAGGAGATGTGTGTACGATTATACAATGGTGCACCGTGATGGCAGATGGTATAGGTGCGGCGTGCTTCGGCAATGCCCCGTCGGTGATGCATGGTTCATGCGGCTCTGCATGCGCGTGCCAGGATTTGCCGAAGTCGTGATTGGACGCCGGCAAGGGATGTCGAGCAGTCGCCAGCCATCTCTCCAATCCGCCTGGCTGTCTTCTCGAGTCCGTGAGCCTCAGCCTTCCCCATCGACACCACCGCACGTTTGCGCCAACAACGACCCACCACGCGCCAACTCTTCCTCGCTTGTCCGTTTGCTTGTCGTGCATTTCTGCACGTGTCGCATCCGATCGATCAGGAACCATCGAGAATGCGATTTCGCGCCAAACACGTCTCGTAAAGTGGTTCGCGTGGAAAGGCCGAGGAGGAGCGGCGTTGCGCTGGAACTGGAATGAATGCGCGGAGCGTCACCCTTTGTTGGACGCTTGTCGCATCTTCTTCCGCTCACACTGGTGACTTGCTGTGGGACCGTCACGCAGTGCCATTGCAGCCATGGCTCGTCAAGCCGCGAATCTCGAAGATGCGCTGAACAAGAAGGGTGGTCTGACGCTTTCACAACTCGCCAACTACGATGACTGGGCCACCGATGCGCTTGTTGACAAGGTGTGTATACGCGTAGCAAGGACTATGGTATGCGCAATATTGACTGAGTGCGATAGATTTACTTCTGGTCTCACATCCGCAAACTCAAAGCCACCTATCATGGCAGTCGACATATCACACAGGAGGAGATGTGCAAGATACTGCAGCAGGAAGTTGTCATTAATCAAAATGCTGGCAAGGCGCAAGAGCTGTTGTTGAAGACGAAGGGAATTGCGGCCTTCCACAAGGCTCTACGCACCGAAGATGAACGGGAGCACTTCGTGCGGCACCTGCGGCAGTATATTGATATGTGGCTACCCAGCTGCCCATTCGAGGTATGCACGACCAATCGTTATACCATCACGACTGCCGAAGCAAGTATTGTGGCACGGAAGAATATTCGCAAGGATACTGAGATAGAGTTCCTGCGAGGAATTCAGGTGGAGATGACGGAGCAGGAGGAACGCGAGCTATCCAGCAACACCGACTTCAGCATTGTCATCACGAGCCGCCGTAAACGCCCTTCGCTATTTCTTGGCCCCGCGCGATTCGCCAACCACGACTGCAATTCAAATGCCCGGTTGCAGACTAAGGGCATGCACGGCATCCACATTGTGGCACGCAGAAACATCGTCGTTGGCGAAGAAATCACGGTCACGTACGGCAAGGATTATTTCGGCGAGGATAATTGCGAATGTCTTTGCCACACGTGTGAGAAGCTTCAGCGCAATGGCTGGGACCCGCGTGGCCCCATCATCCATGACGACAGCTCTAGCGAGGAATCTGACGACGAAGAAGAATCTCGCCCATCGACACCAAAGAGGCGCCATGCAGACCACAGTGCGTCGAAGAAGAGAAAACGCGAGGATGAGGTGGAGGATCTTGATTCTAGCCTCATGAGCCGCGGAAGACCGCGGAAGCTCGCACGGCCGGATGATCAGCTCATCGGCAGGAAAGAAAGCCTCGATGAGGACCGCAATGAACGCGATGGCAGGGGTCGATTCAAAACGAAAGACACACCTCCTTCGCGAAGGAAGAAGGGTGCACCTCGCTCCGCACCGACAAAACTTGGCAAAGTCACAAAAAACAGGAAGAGTGATCCCGATGAACCATTGCTCGAAAAGATCTACCGACTTCTTGGAGGCGTAGCGGATCGCTCAGATCGCAAGCAACGTGGGCTTTCTGCGACCGACCCGATCGTCATCACTCCACCAGAAAGCTCGGACGAGGAAAAAGAAGAAGGCGCTGATAAGGAGCAAGATGAGAAAAGCGAGGATGAGGAAAAAAATCACGTCGTGGAGGTCAAGGCAGAGATCACATCGAACAACCGAACCGTTATCCGCGGCAAGGGAGGCATGTTCGTGAAGAAGTCTGCACTCCAAAAGGTTGAAGTCGACACTGCGGTGAAGACTTCACCAGCGCCATCAAAGTCAAAATTGCCCACGATTGGGAAGTCGCGCAGTCTTTCCAACCTGCGGAACGTTGTCAGCGTGGACGACTCCACCACCGATTTGTACAGTGTGCCGCAGTCACCAACGTCGACCGAAGAAGCAGCACAGAAGCGAGTCCGTGGCCGGACGCGGAAGTATGGCGGAGACGCGAGTTCGCCGTCTTCAACGGGAAATGACAATTCATCATCTGCTTCCTCTGGTGCTTCGAGCGCCACTTCTCTGGAGACTTTTGCGAACGGCAATATCGCGCAAGGCATCTGCGATATGTTGACCACTGATATTAAGCCTCAGGACCGAATCACAAAAGTTTCTGTCACTGAAACCGAGACTCGGGTCAAAGGCGTGTCCAAAGCCCGCCTCGACGACGACGAGCGATCTGAGTCGACAGACAAAGCAGAACAGAGTCGCACAGCGCTTCGCAGGAGTGTGCGAGGTGCGGTGGAGGGGGCGACGCCACCGGTGACCAGTATCGAGAATGAAGACGAGGACGAAGAGGGTGTTCGTCGCGGCACGCCTCGCACTCCTGGTGATTACCATCTCTGCCGGACTCTTCTCGCTACGACGTACCACCGCTGGGTTGAATGTCGGAATTGCGACGAATTCTTCGTACAAGAAGAAGCCTTCTTGACACGAATTGCGTGCCCGCGCTGTGAGCGCCACAGTAAATTGTATGGGTACTACTGGCCGAAGACCGAGAAAGAAGGCAAGCACGACACAGAAGAGCGAGTTCTCGATCACCGCACGATCCACAGATATATCGATCCTGAAGAGGAGCGCCAGGAACGCAAAGGACGAAAGACTCTGGCAGAGCTCTTGCGGGATAAGCAGCTCAGCGAGAGCCGAGGCAGTGAAGAAAGTGAATCACCCGAGAATGTCAAGATTACTCGCAGCCGACAATTCCGCATCACTAGCAGGCTTCAGGAGCCTACGCCTGTGAGGAGCGATAGCAATAGCAGGAGAGCCAAAGCGAGCTAGGGTGAAGATTTAATGTGACGGTACAGGTATTGCCCACGATGACGAGATGAATGGGATGAAGCATGATTGAGAGCATAGCTGTGAGGAGGAGAAGTGCGGACAAGATGTTTTCCATTGGTGGCATAGCGTTGAGAGTCTTTTTTTCGCGTTGCGCTTTTCTCTGTCCTCTTCCGACAGACGATTCCTAGCAGGCGGCAAGCCTGGGATGGCAAAATGTGCACTGCGACGGAGCAGCGTTGCAGATTAACGGAAAACGATGTACCAATATTGACAATCTAAGCATATGCAGCAGCAGCAGAACACGAAAGCAGCAACGAATCTCACCTGCGCGATATCTTGCATGTTCATGTCGAATCAAGCCTGGTTTAAGATCACCATCTTCTTCGCCACTTTCCCGAGTCACGCGAGACTCCCACACGAGCTGACCCTGTCTATCTTAGGTAGGACAAACATAGACGCAACACAACAGAATACGCCAATGTAGCTTTCCGCTCCGCAGCGCCCACTTATCTTCCGGCACCATGAACTTTCCACGTTGATGAAAGAGCGGTCGGCTGATGATCCTCGCAAGTTTCGAAATGATTGATTGTCCTTCCCAGGACACCTGTCGATCTACCAAGAAGCTGCAGCTTTGCAGGCAACTTTTGTTTGCTTCCTCCAGGTCCTTGCAAGACACCAGGTGTACGGTCATGTGCGACAAACTGTGCGAGGAAGCTCGCCAGCGCAGCGGAAGAGTCCTCGCTCACCGTCTGTTTCCCTCCACGAATAATCTCGTTGCCTCATTTCCGTCATCGGCTTAGTTGCTCGCTAGCTTCGAGCAGACGCTTGGAGTCCGCGTAAGTGTTCTCTCAAGACAGAATTGAAAGGAAGAGTATCTTGGAACGATCTTTAAAGCGTTGTCTGGAGCGAAACTTTTGTGTTGGACTGATTTCACACGGTCATGGGCATCCAACCCTCCAAAACCGAACTCTACCTCCCCTCTCAAACCCTCCGCGAATGCCACCCAGATCGCTGCTGGTGTGATCGGCCATATCATCGGAGTAGTCGATACGTTTACGTGGAGCGAGGAGGTACGTGGTAATATACGCTGTGGCGAAGGGCGTGCTTTCATGCCACATCTGCTATTCTCGTTGCTGATTCTGCTTCGATTTGAAATAGGCGACGGGCGCGAACGCTATCAAGACCCCGTAGACATGTTCTCTTCATTCCTGATGGGCGCTGGGCCCGCGCCGCAAATGCCGTGGAAAGATCCGCGGAGCTGGACTGTGAGAGATTATGAGAAATTAGGTGAAGTGATGGAAGAGTGGGCGAGCAGAGAGTACGGGAAGAATCATGGTTCGAACAGTAGAGGAGGAGGAGGAGGAAGCGGATATCCGCCTTGGCCTGGGATGGGCGGTGGAGGTGGAGGGTATTGGGATGGTGATTATGTTAGTGGCGGAGGCAGACACCATGGTGGCAGGAGGAGCCGACGGTGAGTTGAAAGCGCAACACAATGCCCAAGCTCCCTTGCATTGAAATATGATCCTACAGCGAAACACGCTGACATTTCGATTCGTCCAGATACGTGCCTTGGGATCAATTTGAGGACCTCAAATCCAATTTCCACCAGATGGCTGAGCAGTATCAACGACACATGTCCGAACAAGACGCATTCCTATTCGGCTCAGATACGGATCGAAGGAAAGAACAATATCGACAGAACATGCTCAATCAGCTCAAAGAGATGATGCCGCAGCTGGTGCAGATGATGTATTCCGGAGGAGGCATGACTCAGCAGCAGCAGCAGCAGCAGCAATTTTTCCCAAGACAGCAGATGCCAGGAATGATGCACAACCCTATGATGCCGTGTACTGCTACTGTAGGCACCATGCCCGGGATGGGCGTGGCAGGAGTGGCACCTACAGTAGGTTGTGGAATGCCGGCAACACCAATGCCAGATCCCATGCAAGCTGCTGCTGCGATGAATGGCGCGATGAAGAACCCCATGACGGCCGCAGCTATGCAACAACAAAGTATGGCACCGGCTGCCGCCATGCAGATGGGCATGAATCCAGCCATGATGAATGGTGGTGTTGGGGTCATGCCGCCAATGATGAACAACGGTATGATGATGAATGGCATGATGGACCAGCAACAACCACCTTTGCCGCCAGCGAACATGAGCAGACGCGCACGGAGACGAAACTTCACCGCGTACGATGATGGGTTTGACGATGACTACGACGACTTTCGACCCAGGAGAGCGGGGTTTAGAAGACGAAGGGACTGGAGAGATGATGGCGATATGCTTGGCGGGTATACTGGCGGTGAGTACGTAGAACTTTGATCCCATTTGGATTGCTTGGGAACCAGCCTGCTAATGAGTCAATTAGATATGCGTGGGCCTAGAGGGCCTATACCTGGTGGTTCTGGACCTCATCGTCCCGCAGGAGGAATGGTATTCGACGATGACGTCGAATCTTTGCATGCGAGCATGGGCGCCGGGCACGGAAATGGACCTCTCAGGGCACAGCCAACATATCCGCATGATGCATCGCCCACGTATGGGAACAGAGCCGCTGCTGCGGTTGCTTCAGACTTTTCGCCCCCCTTAAGGAGGCCTGACTTCAATGCGGCTGACGCAGCGGCATCAGCCGATGCGCAGCAGCACAGGAGCGCGATGCACGGGGCGGACACAATCTACGCCCAGCCTATGGAGGCCGCAGAAGGCATGTACACTCGGATGGCGTTCCAAGCAAGAGCAGGCGCGGCCGATAGCGCTCAAGACATGGATTACGGCGGGTTGTATCCGGCTTCATACGGCATGGGCGGAGTGCATTCTGGCATGGCGGCTGCTGCGCCGTACGCCTCAGCAAGCACTGGGCCTGGCATTCCGGCAGCAGCCGCGGGCCCGTCAATGATGAGGTCTGCGATGAAGCGTAACGTTAGCTTCGATCCTGGTGTGTCGACCGAGACACCCCATCTCACTCGACCGCGTCAAGAAGAAAGTGCACGAGGAGAGGCAAATGCAGGTGCTCCGCCTGATTCGCGCGACGGGCTTGCGAAATCGAAGGGGATCTGAAGTCTTTTAGACAAGCCTCGATGTTTGAAATATGCAGTCGGTCCACATACCAGTAGCCAGTCGTAGGATCAAGGCGGTTGAGATCGGCTTTAATGCCCTGTGCTGCTTGTTTGCAGATGGCGGTGTCTCATCCAGGTAGGCTGCATGTGGAACCCTAAGTCCAGATTATCAGAGTCCTGCAACATCTTGAAAGCTGTTGAATGTCGCGATACACGCCTCAAGTCATGACCATCTTTGGCTTCAGATCATCTACGATACTTGTGCCGTGCATCTCCGCGTTATATCCGCTCCACGCGCGGAGATATCAAGATGGTCTTGATTACGTCCTCTGCCAGATGTCGAAGTTCTCGGCTCGAGGCCACCGATTCGAACCGAATCGACGTGGTACCTGATGGCTTGTCGCGTTTGGAGCGAATCTCGCCATGCTTGCTTGATTTCCACGTGGAACAGTGCATCGTCGCTGTGAACTTTCGGCACTACGATTGGCTCCCCTTGTCTGATATAGTTGCGTATTCGCTCTCCGCCTGCATTGGCGATATTGTGCTACGAACAGTTTTTTTTGGGGACGCCCGTAGTGGGTTGGTCGTCTCGATGAATACTTTGATCTTGCCAGGAGCGCAGTGTGGTGGTGCTCTGCTTCAGGCCGTTGTAAACTTTCTGGTCAAGATAGGACCTTCAGGAGTGGAACAGCCTATTCCTGCCGATGCCTGCATCAACAGCAGCAGTCAATACATCATGATGGAAGCATCCAGTTGGTACGAGACTTGATAATGGCCCTTTGTGGCACCTGCGTCTTCGAAGGGGATGCTGGCTGGTTGCAGTGTTGTACATGGCAGCAGCACATTCATTAACAACAATTTACCGCGTGTAACCGCCATGTCAAATGGGAGCCGACCAGCTGGTATATTTGATCGACTCAACGAGTCTGGGAAGGCGATGGTTGAGGGCAGCAAGAGAGATCGCCACGAACACCTTTTCGTAGCTCTTCGACCCCAGTCGAAATTGACCCTCGCTCGTCGCTTACAGCTGCGGAGACACCAAGCCATGGATCACGTCGTGCTCCGCGAATGAGTGGTAGATCGCGTGGTCAATTTCTGCTTCCGAGCTGCAGCGCGTAGGCGGTCATAAGAGCCGGCACTTCTCACTTCCAGACTCTCACCATAGTGATTCGAGATGTCACGGGGCAGCCAGTCAGCATGCGTTCGAGATTGCTGATGCGCATAAATGTAACTTATAGCCTGCCCTTATAAGGCTGCAAAAATGATTAGAAAAGAGCGGTGAGCGTGACTTGCTGAGACTGGCGATGCTGACCGTCTCAAGTCTTGAATTCTGGAATATTCCTCTTTTTATTGGATTTCAGGAAAGCCAACGAATCCGATCCATCCTTTGCATCATTTGTGTGCTCCCATGCGGACGTGATTCGTACGAGAATTTGCATAGGGAGTGGTGTGAAAGCTGTAGCTCCGTATCTTTGTGTCTGATCATGATGGCACACGGTCAGACTGGGAGATGAATTAGTGAGAGCGATGTGTTGTATCAGGGGATCTGTTCCAGAAATTCCATGAGTTTCGGTCTTGACGAATCGGTCACGCAATGCCTATTTTGGACGCAAGAGAATGCATGTCTCCGGATTCGTAAGTCGTTCACTGCCAGGAAAGGCCCACTGCATTGCTGTCAGCGCGCTTTTCGCGCCAGTGCAACACAGCGATACATATGCAGGTCTTAAACCAACGGTACTGGATCCACAAAGCATGTTGCATCATGCGACACCCTGGATCGATTCCTGCGGACAAGGGAGGTGGTTCTGAGGTTGCCAGTTGCCACATCAATGCCTTTTGCAATGGTCGCCAGTTGAGCCGCACAAATCGAGGCTTCCCGGAGAAGGCATTGAGGCTTGACAGATCCAGAATCCAGGGAACGTCAGTGAAGGGTCTTGGTCAGCGCGTTGATGATCACGCCAGTGGACGCGACCCAGACCAAGGATGAAAGTCTAACTGTCGTGCAGAGAACAAGGCAGCTCATGCTGCGCTCAGCGAGGCCCGCTAGTAGCATAATCGACAATGCATGTCATCCAATATTTGAACTTGTTGGTGAGGTGCAGTATGCGAGTACGTCTACAACCTTTAGTATAATCAACTCACCGTGATGTTCGCATGACATACTCCAGTGGTGTGTGTTTTAATTACCTCTGTCGCTCTGGCAGTGCATTGATGAATTCGGTAGTGACCGTGTGATTGCGAGACCATGCTGTGCATACAGGGCCCACATGTGCAAGACTTAGTGCGGCGCTTTGCAGAGGCGGGGAGTGATAGTCTGGGAAGTACATGTATTGAACTTCGGGGCAAGCAATGATGTGCCCAACTGCCTAATTCTCGGGTCGGCCAAAATTGGGCGGAACGTCCAGAGATGTTCAGGTTCCTGTCAAAGGCCGTCCATTGCCAGTCCTAGCCTCATGAATAGCATCGGAACAATTCCGATTTTTTCGATGTGCAGCTCGCGGCGCACACGTGGGCAAACAATCAACAGCAAATTGCGAGACGCGGCGCTCGCTCTCAAAAGGCCAGTGTGACCGCTCTGCTGGTACAAACACGAGAAGCGATGTGGATGCAGAAGCTGGAGGCTGCGTCATCATTCTGCTCCAAATTGTGCGGAACCAGAGGTGTGGTACGCTTTGCTGGGGCTTCGTCGCGACTGCATGTAGGAGCAGCTCGGGCCGAAGTTTGCGCATCCTCAGCAGATTGGTGGTGACATTCCTCTCGAGAGTCGAGCGACCAGTGTCGCTTACGAGGCGACGTTCACTTAACGCTCAATGATAGCGCCGGTAGGAGTGGACCGAAACCTAGAGGGCGTCAGGACGGGCCGGCTAGTGTACGGGATTGCCAATTTTCTGTAGCTGCCGCGGCGCAGCCAGGGTCGCATCGGGCGTGTGAATGCTGAGCTTGCACATGATGCGACGGATAGAGTGGGTGCGGGAGGTCGATATTGGCCATGCGCCATTCGAACGGGGACGCGCGCAGCTGCGGATATTGAGGTGAGCGCATCTCGCAGCTCGAGAGCGATGGAGAGCTGCAAATGCTGTGACGGGGCCAGGTGCTGTGGACGGGCAGTGGGCGGGGAGTTGTGGTGGATGCCGTGCAGCGCTGGCGTCGTCGCTCGTCACATCGGCCTCGTCAGGGCGGGCGCGTCGAGGCGCGGGCGTCGACGGCGGACGCAAACCTGGTTTCGTCGACTCCGCAGTGCATGAACGGGCGAGGTGAACGTCGGCTTGCAGGAGGAGGCATCGTGTCGTGTCGTGTCGTGTCGTGTCGTGTTCGAGCAGTCGCGACGGCGGCGGCTGCCTGGCTCGCGAAGCGCGAAGCCTCCCGCTGTCGAAAGCGCCACAGCCGCGTCCTCTTCCACCACGTGCAGCAGCCGTTTCCTGGCTCTGCTCTGCACCTCGACTGCCTCTTCCACGACATGAAGACCGCACTCTGGCTGGGCCGTTGATTGGCACTCTCGCGCAGGGGACGACAGCAGCGCTAGTGCTCTCCGCGCCGGGTTTGCACGTCCGCCGGCCTTCCACTCGGCCACTGCAGCGGCGCCGCAAACGGGCATGCCATCCTCCCACGCAGCAGATGGGAGAAGCGCGATGGTGCGCGTCGACTTGTGCGCGACGCGCGCCTCGCGACGTGCTCAGCGACGACGGAGCGCGAGGGTTCGATGAGGCCTGTCCGGCAGGGCCAGCCATCGCGGCTTTGACGCAAACACAACGGCAAGGATCCAGGATCGGTCGGTTAGTGCAGCCGAGCAAGTATCGTCCATCTTGTCGAGAGGTCGCGACGTCCAGCAGCCGGCGGAGGCGGAAAGCGGTCCTAGTTTCCACCCACACAGGCTGCGCCCATACCCCATCCACCCACCGTCTGCCTCCTCCACCACCGTCAACGGCAGTGCTGCTGGGGACTGCTCTGCCCGGGCTGCATGGTTCTGCTGCATGTTTTACTTCTACATCACAGCTGTGACCGGGATGGCATTGGCTGGAGGGGACCTGCGGAGTCGGTATCAGATCCATACGCCTCTCACCAGCAGCAGAAGGGAGTGCGCCGTCTGTGAGCAGCAGCTCCGCATTTGCGAGCTGCGGAGTGTGCCTTTCGCACACCCGTCTCACAGCGACACCACATCTGCGACCCTCCGACACGGACGCGTTCCAGGGTTATATGTGGCTGCAAACGCGGCACGCGGGGGCATGAGAAGTCGGAAAGGGTGGGTCGCACAGAGTCGTCAATCTCGACTGTTGCAATGCGTGCTGCGCTGCGCGTGAGCACCGCGGACAGCCACCCTGATCAGGAGCTGCCTCCTTGCTGGACGACGGCCATCGCGATGGACGGGCATCTGGCATCTGCTGCTGCCAGTCTACCGCATACTACTGATAACGCGCGACAGGCCACCAGCACGCAAACCGACGGACGAGCAGGCTTGGCGGCAGTGCCCAAGTCGACGAGGCGATGCGCGCGCTCCATTCGCTGCCTCAGGATTGCCGTGCGCTGTGCTGTGCTGTGCGGCTTCTGCGCTGGTGCAGAGCCCTGGTCGTGCGCGATGAGTGGTTCATGCCGCTACTGTGCCTCTCGCGACTGCGTGACACGACGGTGGCTTGAGATTCGGTAGCGCCCTCGGACACAAAGCTCGCAGCTACGAGTTGGCAGTCCGATAACCTGGTATTGCGGTAAGCGCTGCGAGCCACCCCGGCCCCTCTAGGCCCCTTTGAGTGGTCTCTTCTCGGGATGTGTTCTTCCATCGCCGGCTAGCGACATGATGGTGTCGGCGTCCCACCTCGCACGAATCGCCCATGTCGGCCTGCCACTACGCACCGCTTGGCCCTGTTGATGCAATGCTGGCGCACGGAGAATCTCACAAGCGATGCCACCAGGTCCTACTTGCATTCTGCCAAAAGACCGGTCCTGCCAACCCTGGCCACTTCGCTACCAAACGCTCGTCTACGTTGTCGCTGCTTTCTACGCCTTCGTCCTGGTGCATCACCACCGAAACCAGGGTATCTCGATCTGGGAGCCAGTGCCTTAGCGCCTCGCCGTGTGTGTAGCTGTGGAGGACATTAAGTAAAAGGGACTATCCCTGCGCTAACACCATACCCACCGCTCTTCTTGGTGACATTGTGCACGACGCCGCTTCAGCGACGTGCCACCAGTTCCCCGTCGTCCTTTTTTCGAACTCGGCAAACACGAACAGGCTCACATTATCGTCTCAGCTGCCAAATCCGCACGCATGATCTTCGGGTGCCTCCTCCATCGTGCCCGACTTTCTTCGCCAGACGAACACGGGTCTCACTACACGCTCATATCAAGCCGTCATCTCGTCTCAAGTACAACAAGCCAAGAACAATCCGGTCTGCGTCCTGCACGCATTAGTCGGACGCTGCATACGAGCCTACATTTCGCCGCCCTGGCCGCAGATCCTCACGCCACTTTGAACACGCAGCTTTGCACTCGTCGAGCAACACCATAGATATCTCTGGTGTGCTGCTTCTTGCCGATCGTCAACTAGCTACTACAGTCAAGCACTCGAGCGCGAGCTGGAATTTTGTTTCCAATGTCTCGCCCAGTGCCGATACAGCCTCCGTACGATGACCCAAACAGAATGGCGCAGACACAACGTATACCGCCCTTCCCGCCATCAAATTATCTGGGCCGACCGGACCAACGAGCTTCTGGTCCCCAGCTACCACCAATACATGCTATGAGGTCTGCACCTGAAGAAGGTGGTCGGCCAGTCCAGCTGCCGCCCATGCATATTCCTCCACATGGCCCAGTCTCCCCGCCCAGAGCTCCCTCGAGATCAATACCTGTCGCGCAACTCTTGACGAGTCCACCTTCACCGCCGCGTGCACACCAGCCTGCTCAAGCACCGCATCATAGGCAATTCCACCCTGCACCCGTCACTTACGGCAGCCCCGCTGGCGAGTATCGAGCTGCGCCGCCACTGCAATCACATCCATACGCTCCTCAACATCGGCTGGACCAGATCCCGGAACCATTGAGACAACAGCAATTTCAACAGCAGCACCCTCTAGAACACTACCAACGTGCAACACAGCATCCACCTCCTCCACCGGCCCAGTTCGAACGTGCTGCGTCCCACCAGTATAGCCCGACAAGAAGTGTCTTCTCCTCTCCCAAGAGTTATACGCATTCTCAGCCTTCTCCTCGATCGTCATTCCCACCTTCGAGCCAAGCAGGGTCTACACCTAAGCCGAAACCTCAACCGCCTCCACTCAACTACAACCTGACCATTAGACAACAGCCTGCAGCAGCTCGCGCTTGCGGTTTCGGCGAGCGAGATCGCCGAGTCATTGATCCACCGCCTATCCTTGAGTTGAAGATCACTGACCAAAGTGGCTTACCTGAGCTCGACCCTAGTGGCATGCTCGCGCTGCACTGCACCTTATTGAACGCTGATGGCGCCGAGGATGAGACCGAGCTCACACCGTCTATGCCGGATATGCCATCTACTCGACGACTCATGGGCACGCTCGTCGCTTCACCCTACCAAGCCAAAGACGAAAATGGGCTTGCAGGCACCTTCTTCGTCTTTCCGGATCTCAGCTGCCGCTCCCCGGGCCAGTACCGCCTCAAATTCAAGCTCATTCGTGTGGATGGAACCAATATGACGTGCGTCACGACCCACAGCAGTATTGTCTCGGACGCTTTCAGCGTGTACACCGCCAAAGACTTCCCTGGAATGCGAGCAAGTAGTTCATTGCTCAAAGCGCTGCGACGGCAGGGCTTGAACGTTGGAGTGAAGAAGGGCTCGGAGGCTAGAAAAGGCAAGACGAAGGCGAAGAAGTCAACGCAGGAGCACTCGGGGGGCTCGTCGGATGGAGGAAGCGACGATTCGGACGTGGAGATGGAGAGCGGTTCTGCGAGCGGTAGCCCGAGAGTGAAGTCTGGTGGCAAGAAAGGAAAGAGGAGAAGAAGGGACTGAAAAATGTCATTGACGAAGAGAAGTCGAGAATGGAGTTTTGGGCAACAGGAAGAGGATCTTGTTGTGCGCGCCCTACTTTTCTTTTTTGGTCTCCTCAGGCGAGCCCTTTCATGCACTCATCTACCAGGTCTGTCCTGTTCTCCGCAGCCGCGCATGCGCAAAGCAGGATGCGAGCAGGTATGGCGGTGCTCGCAGCGCCGCGAAACGCTCCTCCCCAACCATATTATTACACCAACACTCACCTGCACGCCTCGCGGGCGGACTTCCCGACGATAGCAAAGATTGTACGATTCATCCCGAGGAACGATGTCTCTTTTGGCTACTCTGCATTCTCTTTCGTTTGCCGGACAACGAGTGAGCGAGCGGGCGAGGCGAGTCTACACTTGGGGCTTCCCCGGGGCGGGTAACGATTTGCAACGAACAAGAACACCGTAATGGTCCGCATGTATGGTGGCTATGTGTGTCTGAGAGCATCGCTTGGGCTCTTTACTTGTCGTTCTGACGAAGATATTCTGAACGTTCGGGCTAGGTTTTGATGTTACCCATGAACAGTATTGTAGCGTATTGTAGCACCAAGCAGTATCGATATCTCTCCTTCTGCCCAGGCAGCTTCGCTCATTTCTAAAGGCCACATCCAAGTCGAAGCAGAACCTACTTGCATTGCGATGCGCTCTAGAGCTTGCGACTCCGCTATGATCATAATCAGATGAGGAGAAACTGTGATTCCTCTGACGGCGACATTGAATGGCCTTATCTCCGCCGCCGGTGCTCGTTGTGCATCTCGATCTACAGTGCAGAGTCCAACCTCGTCCACGTTCAACAGGGGATCACAGGATACAAAGCCAGAGCACGAAATTCGGCCGGATAAACAGGTCACTTGTCGGCTCATGTGGTCGTGCCCTATCTTTCCTGGGGAGACAAGACATGAGACAAGATCGCCAGGATAACAGGATCTTCGATTACGAAACTGTACTTCGGTGTACTTTGAATGCCGTGATCATCGTCGTGGAATCATTCCAAATTCGTTGACTGATGAGATACGTCGTAAGCTTCGCGGCAGTTCACATGGTTTAGATGATCAGTAGGTCGATTTGTTGTTGATCAGAATGGGCAAACGGCTTTTTCTATACGACGCTCTAGCCAGGTTGGCAACCGCATGAGTCTCACTGACTGCCGAGAGGGCGCATCGAGCTACTGTACAGTAAGCCGGGATGATGATGGGTTAGGCCGTTAGAGATGAATACATTTGGCAGGTCGAAAGCTAGTTTTGCCGTGCATAGCCAATGAGACCATATAATCGGGAACTCGTTACGGCAAGTAAAGATCGAAGATCTTGTTCAAGGCCAAGAGTTGGCGATGACTGAACAAATAGTGTTTGGACTCCTCTTTGTGAGAGGCCGGTCAGAGGTGCGGACGGTACGAAGAGCGCGCTTCATCATAATCGAAAGCTAGATCCTCGCATGGCATGGTTTGTCGCGCCAAGATGACGCGGCAAGGACTAGGGTCGATGGACGATTTCCACTTCGTTGCTGACGGCCTGCGTGGCGGAGCGCTCGACATTGGATGGTGGTGGGTGACCTGCTAGTAGAGTGTGGTATCCCACGCAAGAATTTGTATCGAAGTAGGCTTTTCTGTGGGGTGAGTTTGCCATAATGACAGTCGGCAGATGCAGTCAAGGCCAGGTGTTCTGCAACGACCTATAAAGGTTAGGGACCGGAGCAGTTGGAGACCGGCTGTCCGCACGAGATGTATCGAAAAGTGCACTACATACTCGCAATGGTGCTGCAAGATCGCAGTATGTCACTCTCGACGCACCAGGTCAATCCTGTATTGCATCTGGCTCAGGCCTCTCGTGCGACTACTAGTACCGGTACGGATGGTGAGATCCGGTTTTGCAGGAACCGGCGTGGACGACCGGAGTTGCTCAAAGAGTGCGTCTAATCGCGGACAGTCGGTCCGGTGGGTGGGATGTCTCTGACTGGGAATGACAGAGTTCTCCAGGTCCAGGACGCCCGCCTTTGTGACGGCATCATCACCTGCATCCGCTACCTACGACTTGTCTCGCGCCGTGTCGGTCCACACTGACGCCCATCAACGCGAGGATGTGTGTTATCACCCTTCGGCTCAGTCTTGCAGGATCATGGTCGCACCTCTTAACTCCGCCTCGTTATGCAAGAACCAGAATCAGTTCATGCCAGGGCGGCCCCAGTCTGAGCGGAGCAGTCTCTTGGCACTGGTTCACATACTCGAAGTCAGACAGTGGCTTTGCTGCAGGCTCGTGGTTGTTGCCAAGGTGGCCATGAAATAATTCCCCGGTTGGAGGTTCGACCGCTAGGCGAAGGCTCAGCAGGCTCGGCTGACCGAGTTCGTGGTCCTGTGGCAACGCTAGATTGAGCAAGGAGGGAGTCGGTGAGAGGAAAAACGGTCAAGGCTGTGAACTCTAAGTTTGAATACCTGGTACCTTTGGCGTGCCAGCCATGTGCGCTGCATCCCGCAGCCAGGTCCCTTACGCCGTAACCTAGTCTTCCTTTTCATCGTCATCCACGCCAAATCCTGAACGCCAAAGCTTCGTAAGTCAAGAGCGTCGCTCTAAAATCAAGTAGACGGTTGGTACAATTGAGGTACGCGCATGGTCCACGGATCGCGTGGAGTGACAGGCGGCACTCATCGAGTGGTGCCGTTAACATGGCCATTGCTGATGTTCGTCTCCTCAAGCATGCCCAATATTGGTGAGATTCGCCCGGAAGAGCTGCCCTTGCGTGTGATTTGATCGAGCATCCGAGCACTCGCGGCAATGAACCCTAAGTAGGGCTTAGATGGGCTCAACACACGACTTAGATATTCAGGATGGAACTGCACGCCCACGAAGTAAGGATGATCCTTCAGCTCGATGACTTCCATTCGCACACCGGTCTCATCCTTTCCGATGAAAGTCAACCCGTGCTGTTCGAGGCGCTCGATGTACTCTGGATTGACTTCGTAGCGATGTCGGTGTCGTTCCATGACGCTGTCGTTCTTCAGCCCGTAGAGGGCACGGAGCTTGCTCCACTCCGTGTTTGGCTGCCAATAAGTTGGTTTGATCCCAAGTCGCATGGTAGCACCCATCTGGCCTGGATTGTGTTCAGGCATGTCGATGATGACTCGGTCGGAGTCCGTGCCATCGAACTCGTACGAGGTAGCTTGCGGCAGTGTCACACCGCATACTGACCGCGCAAACTCGATCACCGCAATTTGCATACCCAGACACACGCCAAAGTAAGGAACCTTGTTCTCTCGCGCCCAGTTCGCGGCGGCGATCATGCCTTCTGTGCCTCTGCTACCAAAGCCGCCAGGGATGAGGATGCCAGAAGCCGTACACACATCGTGCCAGGCCTTGTGGAAAGCCGCGGGGTCGCTGCGATTCGTCTGCTTTTCCAGGTGCTCAGCATCGACGTTCTTGACCCGCAGCTTCTTGCGGCAGTACATAGCAGCATGCTCGAGAGACTTGATGACAGAACAGTAGGCATCTGGCTGCTCAAGATATTTGCCGACAAGGACAATTTCGAGCTCTTCGTGCACGTGCTCCAGACCCAAGGTGAGGGCGCGCCAGGTGTTCCAGATCTGCTCGCCCTTCTCGAGAGAAGCTGGTGATAAGGTGAGCGCATCTAAGCGCAGAGCCGAAGTCATCATCTGGACGAGATTCTGCTCATGAAGTAGGATGGGCACCTGGTATGTCGAGGGCATGTCCCGGACGGCCAGAACGTTCTGGTTCTCCACCTGACAGAAACGAGCAATCTTGTCAATCGCATTGGGATCCAATGGCTTTTCGCAGCGGCAGGCGATAAGATCTGGGATCAGACCAGCTGACCGCACAGCCTTGATGGCCATCTGTGTTGGCTTCGTCTTCTGCTCACCATGAATGACCGGGACATAGGAGACGTGTATTTGCATGAAGTTGTCGCGGCCTGCCTTTCGACGCAGCTCGCACAGTGCTTCCACAAATGCCATGCTCTCGATGTCCCCAACAGTGCCTCCCAGCTCGATAATGCACACGTCTGGCTCTTCACCACTGCCGTCGACAGGCACCTTGGCAACCCGTGCGATCCATTGCTCAATTTCTCCTGTGACGTGCGGCACAACCTGTACTGTCTTCCCAAGATACTCGCCGTTCCGCTCTTTGTCAATCACGTTCTTGTAAATCTTTCCCAGCGTGATGTTGTTCTGGCGCGTGAGTGTGATGTTCAGGTATCGCTCGTAGTTGCCCAAATCAAGGTCGACCTCGCCTCCGTCGTCCAGGACGTAGACCTCGCCGTGTTCGCGTGGGTTCATCAGCCCCGCATCGACGTTGATGTACGGGTCGATTTTGATGCTGGAGACCTTCAGACCCATAGTCTGAAGCAGCAAGGCCGCGGAAGAGGCTTCATCGCGTAAGTCTCGTTGCAGCACAGCGCGACAAGGGGAGCAGTATCATACCAATAATGCCCTTTCCCACGCCGCTGATGACGCCTGCCAAAGTCAATACAAAATCCTGCCATGTCCTGCTCGCCGCAGAAAATGCTCAGTACTCACCTCCCGACACGAGAACGTACTTCATTCCGCCCATGTTGAATGCTATTTCACCTTGTGGTGGCCTGTCTCCGGTTCAGGGAGCGGAAAGAAAGAAACGCCCTTCCACCAAGCAGGACTCGAAGATTTATTACCCGAAAGAAACGCGCCAAGACTTTCACGCGCCGCGGGACTAGCGCGTACCTCCGTTCGTGTTGCCTGCGTCCGACGTCACGTCTTCGTTCGCGTCTGATGTGAACATTCTGCGTGTAGAGTCACATTTGCAGGCCCGGCATACGCTCATCTGCGTCAATATCGTTCTCAGGAAGTGAAATGTACTCCAAGGACGCGGTCAAGCTCCATGCAGCTGTCCGATGAGCCGCTGACCTGCGGCTATTGCATCACGATCACGATCCATCCTGGCACGACACGAATCAGGTATTAAATGTTGTGCTTCATCTCCAATGCTTCTGTGTGTCCCTTCTGCACTTTTCATCACATTTCCTTTATCCAATATGAAGGGGCTCTCCAAGCTTCTGCCATTGGCAGCTCTGGTTGTCTCACAGGAGCAGCAGATCCCTCTCTACCCCGCTGAGCAGAAAGCACAGCCACTGACACTCGATGCCATACCACTACTGGGCTTCGGTACCTGGAATCTCAAGCAGCCAAATACCAGCGAAGCAGTGTCTTGGGCCATCCAAGTCGGCTATCGCCACATCGATTGCGCAGCCGCGTATGGAAACGAGGAAGAAGTTGGGAAAGGCCTGGCCGATGGCTTGGAGAAGACAGGTCTGAAGCGTGAAGACCTCTGGATCACGTCCAAGCTATGGAACGACCATCATGCCCCAGAAGCCGTGCAAGAAGGCCTTGATCTTTCCCTTCAAAAACTCGGCCTCGATTATCTCGACCTCTACCACATGCACTGGCCCGTAGCATCCGGGGCTGGCGGCAAAAATCAGATCTACTACCTCAAAACCTGGGAATCCATGGTCAAGCAGTTCGAAGCCGGCAAGACACGCCATATCGGAGTCAGCAATTTCAGTCCCAAGCAACTGACAGACTTGCTGAACAACACTTCCACGCCACCACACGTACACCAATTCGAAACACATCCTTATCTTCAACAGAAAGAGTGGGTCGAATGGCATGCAAAGCATAAAATTCACGTTACAGCCTACTCGCCTCTCGCAGGAACAAATCCAACTTACAAAGAAGGTGATAAGCCAGAACCGCTTTTGAGAAGTCCTGTTCTGCACAAGATTGCGAAGAAGCGCGGCTGCACGCCTGCACAAGTTGCCTTGCAATGGGGAATGTCGCGAGGCACATCAGTGATTCCGAAGAGTATACACAAGGAATACATCGAAGGTAACTTCCATGCATCAGAATGTGTCCTCAAGAAGAAGGATTTCAAGAAGCTGAGCAAATTGGGCGAGTACTTTCATCGATACAATAACCCATCGGAGAGCTGGCAGGTTCCACTCTACGAAGGACTCGAGGACTCAGATGGAAAACATAAGCCGGCGACGTGGTTCAAGCATCACTGAAGATGGCATGACGCTATGATTTTCATGAAAAGGGTATCTCGAATTATGACTATTTACACAATCTGTACACCTGAAAGTCCTTCTCTCATAATGTTACAGCTCTGAAATGCTTCCTCCGATGCGCTAATCTGATCTGGATGGCCCACATGTCTGGTTCCTCATGGCCTCAATTCGCTGAAAATGTATGGGAAGATAACAACACAAGCTTTCCAGAACACGCCAATGCTCGCAATAGCTCGAAGAGGGATGAGCAGAGGATTGCCACTCGTGATATAGATCCAGATGGCGTATAATGCCACAGCGAAGAAGTGGTAGAACAGAACGAAAGGCTGTCGAATGATGCCTGCGAGGAGTCCAACTGGTCCGTCTATGCAATTTCCGCCAAGTTTGAAGTAGTGGAAGCAACCCATCTGGAGGGCCTTAAGTTGTGCATCGTCTGCTCCGAAGAGAGCATAAAGTGCTTGCGCGAGGATGTTAATCACGCTTGTCAGGCTCTTTCGTCTCCAGTGGAAGGTTCGCATCTGTTGGAGGATGAGTCTGCTGTCACTCAGGTCTGGGACGACTTCCGGTGCAAGCAGTTCTGAAAGGAGTACGGCATCGTTGAAGGCGACTGTCATCCCACCACCGGTTAGGGGATGTCGCATATTCATTGCGTCGCCGAGGATGAGAAGACCTGGAGTCTTGTTTGTTGTCGGCGGTAGCCATGAGTTTGGCATTGATCGCAACCTGTCTTTCTCAATTGCTGCTGCGAATGAAGGCTGCACCCGCTTCGGCAACGAAGGGAGAACGACGTTCTTCAGGTGTCCTTTGACCCCGCCGTTCTGGACACTTGCCGAGGGCAAGTCGTTCGGGATATCAATCAGAGCTCGTGTTTCATGTGTGCCGATCTGATATAAGAGGACTGGTTTGCCATCTCCCAGAAGAACATGTCCGTGATTAGGCATGGGCAAGTCTGCATCGATGAGCTCGAGAGCCCAGAATTTCGACTTGGCCACAGGAGCATCTGTTCTAAACTCTTTTCTGAACTTGCTCGCATACCCATCAGCAACGATGGTCAGACTTCCAAAGTATGAATCTGCTTCACCGTTTCGCGTGGCCTGCACCCCCAGGATGTCCCCCGTGTATTCGCCTCGAATAAGGTCTGTAGCCGTTGCTTCGACGACGGTTACGTTGGGGTTCGACTTCGCTTTCGCTCGCAGGTTTTGAATGAAGCGTCCGTGGTGGAAGGATCGTCCTTCTGGTCGTTTCCTCTTCGTCCCTCGGTATTCGTCTGTCAGGCTCGTCTTCTCGTCTACTTCCGGTGTGTCGCTCGCGTTCATAGGATACGATATCCGCACTTCGTCGCCATAGTATATCACATCGTAGCCGAACACTTTGATTGCATCAATGCCTTCGAGACAATCTCTCAGTCCCAACGTTTGTAAAGCCTGCACGCCCCCTGGCTGCAGCAACTCTCCCACAATGCGATCGGGCTCCTTCAGCGATCTTTCCAATAGTATGACACTTCTTCCTTGATTCCCAAGCGCCCATGCGACTGCGCATCCAAATATGCCAGCACCCACAATTACCACGTCGGCTTCGTGGTGCATCGTTCTGTTTTCCTCGGCTCTGTGCGCGAGAGCAGGTCGTGCTGGGATGAGAGAGGAGGGTAGATTCATGTTGGGCGACTCTTGTATATGTCTATGCGCCTGAGTCGCAACCAATAGTGAGCGGGTGATTGGGTTGTGGTGGGCGATTTAGAAGAGAAATAAACGTCTTACGACTTTTGGGTTGTGCCAGGGACCCATGAGGCAATGGCGAGATGCGAGATGCTCCGGACCCTGTTTTCCGATCTCCGGCTGCAGTCTTCGAGGAGATCCACGTCAGGCACGATCGAATCAGGACTTCCCGTTTGCTAGCTTTGTTCACGTGTGCTGCCTCACTTGGATCTGAATCTCGACCTCATCGCCACCGTGATACTGTCACAGCCACCATCTCGACTCATGCGGCTGTGCTATTCGCCGATCCACGGTGTCAGGAGTGTACCGTGATGGCCTATGGCATCTGGTCTGAGGCCACGACGTCGAGATCCTTCCACCAAGTTCCCTAGTCAACGATGTGCAATGCGCGAATGTTCACCAATATTCCGGGGCGAGATGTTGTGCAGATCCTTTGATCCCATAGGCAGCATGAAGAAGCTGCCGAAGCTTGAGCTACACTGAGCCGCTGCGCGAATTCGCTCAAAATGCCCAGCTTGACACTTGAGCTCAGCCTGCAGGATATCGCCGAATCACTCTACAACTGAGCACAATGGCTATTGAAGCTGATGACGCAGAGGCATCATTTGATCATGGGGCACGTGGGAGCTCGTACAGCTCTCTTCAGATGTGGCCAGTGTTATGCGGGGCAGTCCAATGGGGCATTGCCAATCGCTCTTTGGAGGCAGTCTCTATCGCTCGTTACCAAGAGTTTGCGTGTGAAACCGCTCATCGGAGACTTTGAGAACCCCATACGGTAGAGCACGAGCTGTTGGGAGCACGTCTACAGGCTTCCGATCAGTTTGGGTGTAGCGGCGAGAGGATAGCTCAATATCGAGTGCAAGCGCCATTACATATCGCCCTCGCCATTGCGAAGGACATTGGACTGTTGGAGAACCCGCGGACAGGTTGACCCACTGGCAAAGAGATCTTTAATACGTGAAACTCGACTGTGGCTGGTGCCATGAGCATTCGAACATGTGCTTTGTAAGCATCAGCGGCGGTTTTGGTGCGCTCGCGAAGCAGAAAAGGCCTCTCAGATCCAGCTTCCCTGCATCTCACTATCATGCGAAGGCTCCCTGGAAAAGGAGTGGACTCGACTCACAATGTCTTCAGTTGTTGCTCTGCAGACACGAAGTATGGTATGCTGATTATTGTGACTTCAGAGAGGCTGTCCGTCGGATTGCGTTGGGACTATGCCTCCCTAAGATGGACATGAGCCGTTGAACGATGAATGCAGCTTCAGTGAGCAAGATTCTATCTTCACCGACCCCAGACTGTAGTCAACCCCATCGCACTCCGAAGAAGGTGCTCCGCACACAATCACAAGGCACAAGCAACGGCGCACGGACCACCGCCCACACTTCACTTCACTTCTCATGCAGCCTCACCCGCCCACCTACCGCTCCGCTGCACTCAATTCAGCCAACAATAGCCGCCTAAATTGCCCCGCACCCTCCACACAACAGCAGTCTTAATAAAGGCTCCAAGAGTACTGCGCCTCGACCAAGCTTCTTTGGGGAGTATAAAACCAATAGGAGATTCGCACATTGCATGAACCAATTGGAAAAATACGATGACACAAACTCAATTCGTACTACGCACGGTATAAGATATCGATCGGTCATGAATTCGAGCAAAATTGTGCACTAAAGCAGCTTGGTCATTTTTCTTTTCGCCTTTCCTCACTTTACTTTGTTTTCTCTTTGCCGTTGTTCGGGGGTGATGAGTGAGGGATTGCGAAGTTCGAATCTTGTTTGCGTTTGTGAGGTAAGGAGTTTGTGATTTTTGCCATTGTTTGGTCGGTTTTTTTGGTTGTGTTTGCGACTTCATCTGCTGCTTTTCGCTCCTTTCTCGGGGCGAGCTGTGTTTTGGCCGCCAACAAGGCGTGCGACGATAGCGATGCAATGACGCCCAACCGATCAGGAGAGTGGCGCAATGACCTCTTGTGAGGACTTATGTTCAGGACACCTCAAGATATGCCGAAGCACAAGAACGCGGAACCGATGGTGACAACGCGATCTTGAATCGAAGCTGGAAATGCCGTGAAGGTGCTATTTCGCAGCTGTTGAGCATCACGGAGCCACGTATTTAGAGCTGACTTTTGAGCGACATCTATTTACAGCACACAAAATGTGGCTGCAAGCAATATCACGCCCGCGATGTTCACCCATCTCGGACCGACATGGCCCACTCCGCCAGTCTGCTGCGCAGGTGAAGACCCACCTGCTGGAGACCCATTCACAGTGCCATTTCCTCCATCCAGCACAATCTTGAACACCCAGCTGTACACATCCGCATTTTTCACTTCATCACTGATACTCAACTCCAGACTGCCATTCCGCAACAATCTCGAAGGCACAACACTCCCACTCATACTTCCGCCTACAACCCTAACTTCATCTCCGTTCACATATGGTACTGGGCTATTCAACACCAACGTCGCGTTTGGCGAATACAACGTCAGAATATAAAACGCCTCCGGAGTCTGCGTGAACCGAATAGTTTCACCTTCCTGCGGTGTAATAAACCAATATGTCGTATTGAAAATCGCCTCGCCATGAGATTTGATCCATTTACCCGCTGCGCGAAGATTATCCTGCTCGACTTGAAGAATCGTGCCGTTGGCCATGGGACCAATATCGAGGAGGAAATTTCCATTTTTGCTGACGATGTCGATGAGAGAGGTGACGATTACGTCCGGTTTCATGTAAGCCTCGATGGGCGTGGCACGATTGTAGCCGTAGCTGTATGGGTCCATGCCCAAATTGCTTTCCCATTTGCGCATTTGGACGGCATCGTATTTGGCATACTCGGGCGTGTCGAAGTCGCCTGGGAGACCGCAGCGGGCGTTGATGGAGACTTCGCGACCTTTAGCGGCGTTGTCATTGAAGTATTTGGCAGCCCATTCTGCTGTCATGTTTGGACCTCCAATGTCGCACCACATTATTTCGGTGCCCATATCAGCGAGGATCTGCATTTCTGGCACCATGAGATCTGTGATGAAGTCGTTGATCGGGACGTAGCCAGTGTACGGCAATGTCTCATTCGTGTATGGATTCGTGGCGTTTCCACCTGGCCATGAGCCGAAGCCGTACTCCTTATAATCCGGATGGAACCACTCTGGTGTGGAGAAGTATGTAGCTTTGTGAAGGTGTGGCTGATACTGATCTGCAGCATCAAAGAGCATCTGCAGGAGATTCTTGTGAGGAGGCAGAGCAACGCTCGTGCGGTTGGTGATGTTAGACGGAATGTCGAAAATCGCGTACCCTTCGTGGTGCTTGCTAACTTGCAAGAAATATTGCGCTCCAGCATCAGCGAAAAGATCCACCCACTCTTTGGGATCATAGGCATCGGCAGTGAATTGAGGGATGAAGTCGTCGTAGTTATGATCGGGGCCATATGTGGCAAGATTATACTCCCAGAACTCGCCCTTAGTCTGGTTCTTGCCTTGATTCATGTACCACCAATACCACTCCGCGTATTGCTCTGTAACTTGTTAGCGATCACACCTGCACCAGCATACCTTCGTATCACGAACCTTTGTCACCAAAATTGCCCCATCCTGGCACGGAGTACACACCCCAGTGCAAGAAGATGCCATATTTTCCACTATTGAACCACGCCGGGCTCTCATGCGAGTAGATGCTTTCGTAGGTCGCCTCATATGGGCCTATGCCAAATGTCGCGTTGAAGGATGAGCTCGCACTGACTCCGGTCCCAGAAACACGCACGGTGGCCTGGCCGGGTGTGCCAGGTGCAGTGTCATCCTTATTGACGACACCAATGTTGACAGTTGCTTGATCACCCGGTCGAAGGCGATTAATGGTTCCAGGCACAACGGTCTCTATTCCAGGCCCTTCTACCGTGACCTGCACCCCATTTTCGGCCAAGATCCATTCGTCGCCGATATTGTTGACCTTTACGGAAAAGATTTGGGTCTTATTCGTACCTTCCATCCACATGCTGGTAGATCGTGCATGCTGTATGTCCACGTTGATTCCCGTGCCCTCAGCTGGAACAAGAGATATAGCGAATATGTGTAGTCGTGTTTCCTCAGCTGCACCTCCTGGAGAGCTACTCGATCCGGCAGTAACATTTGGCAATTTAATACTGGTGATTTCCTTTGTACTATCGACCCAGCTTATGGTTTGGAATATCATGGAACGATTGTAATCAATGCTCTCATTCGTCAGATAGTAAGGAAAGATGATATCACCTCCATAAGGATATGGCCACGCCCAAAACGGATCAACAAGTATCGGCGCCACTGTTGTGGAGTTGTCGGCATATGTGGTGGTGATGTTGCCCGTTGCAATCGCTGTTTCGGCGGCCGCGAGCATGTGAATGCTGAAATATCTACCGGCAGGAGGAGTGATGGCTTGGCCTTGCGCTAGTACATTGTCGTTACCAGTCTCGCGATATTGTGGGAAGTCGTAATTTGTTCCAGCATAGGTAAAATTGGCCTGTGGTATGTATTCGGCAGGGTAGCCACTGTGAACTCCATCGAAGTCTGCGTCACCGGGCGAAGCAGCGAAAGCCCTGTTGTTCGCCAGATCTGACAAGTCAATAGCTATGGACCGTGCATGTGCTCCTGCTTCGTCATCGTCGGCGCCCTTGGGGTTCACTACCAGACCACCTTGCCCGAGTACTAGCGTTATCAGGCCAAATTGCCCAAGCACCAAACGAAAGCAGCGCATGTCGAAGCAAATGGCGTAAGAGCTTGAATATAGGAAAATCGATCAAGAGATGGGGAGAAGCTTCGCATACTTGTACCTGCATCACACGATTGCATACTGATCAACCGAAAAGTCTGGATAAATGGGGTGATCCCACATGGGCAGATGATACGAGAAGTTGACGGTAGCATGCTGGTCTTCCCCGCGCTCGCAGCGTTGTAGTGCATGTTAGTGTCGTATGATCAGCCGTTATGTGCCATTTGCAGGCATGATGATAGTTGCTGGTTGCTCGCATTGGGCCTCCAGTTGCCGAACGTCATGTTCTGCACAAAGGCGGGACGTCTCAGATGTGTTCGGCTGTGCGGGGTATTCAATCGGGTTGTGCCTGAACACTGCTGTTTTTCCGTGCTCTGGCAGTCTGCGGCCATTGATTGTAGCTGACTGCAAGTAAGTCGAATACGAAGACGACTCTGACCCGAAGCATGCCATGGATGCGTTTGGCCATTGAGTGCTCCAGATGGTGAGCGGGAAGGGCGGAGAGGAGAAGTCGGTGGACGAACGACTGGAGAAAGAACATGGAAGGAAGTGGTTGAGGCTGAAGAGCGGCTTGGCATGCCGCTGCGCCACGCGAGCCAGGATCAGCACCAAGCGGCGGCAGCGTCTAGAGCTCATCGTGAGACGAAAGCGCCAGATTATTGTTTGTTGTATCGAGCCTCCCTTTCTTCCCTTTGTCGCACAATTGCCACGCCCTGCATCGCGACCGTTGAGCGTATCCTCCCATCTCCTTCCGCATCGGTCCTCCTCGACCATCGACCGCTGTGCGCCATGAGCGGCAGATTCGTGCGTGCCTCCAAATACCGTAAGCTGTCAACATCCCGCCATGCTCTGCTCTCCGCCGCGGCTCACATGCATGCACAGGGCACGTGTTTGGCCAGAATGTCAAGCGCGAACAATGCTACGACAATCTGCGTGTCTCGCGGAACGCTTGGGACAGCAACCTGATCAAGGCTAATCCCAAGTACATCGCCGTCAACTGGGAGTCTGGTGGTGGAGGCGCATTCGCCGTCATCCCCCTGGAGGAGCGAGGGAAGCTGCCGGATGCCATCCCACTGTTCCGAGGACACACGGCTGTCGTGCTGGACACGGACTGGAGTCCTTTTGACGACAATATCATCGCTTCTGCCTCGGACGACGGCAAGGTCTTCCTGTGGCAGGTGCCTGAAAACTTCCAGCTGCGCACGGATGCCGAAGAGCCTGAGGATGTTAAGCCTGTCGGCAAGCTGAGTGGGCATTCGCGGTATGCTGAGACCGAACAGGCTGATCTTCGTGGTAACTGACAATGGCACAGAAAGGTTGGCCACGTGCTCTTCAATCCTGCCGCCGAGAACGTCCTCGCTTCCTCCTCCGGCGACTTCACCATCAAGATCTGGGATCTCGAAGATGGCAAGTCGAAGCTTACCTTGAAGGGCAACGATATTTTCACCTCCATGTCATGGAGTGCCGACGGGAGCACCTTGGTGACCACTTCAAGAGACAAGAAGCTGCGCTTTTGGGATGTGAGACAAGAGAGGCCTGCACATGAGGTGCCTGGACACAGTGGTGCCAAGATCAGCAAAGTGCAGTGGATGGGCGACCACGACAGAGTCGTGACTACTGGCTTCTCCAAGATGAGCGAGCGACAAATGGGTCTGTGGGACACACGCAACCCGACGACACCTATTGGCGATTTTGTGCCACTCGACTCCGGCTCTGGTGTTGTCATGCCATTCTGGGATGATGGCTCACAAATCCTCTACCTTGCAGGCAAGGGCGATGGCAACATTCGCTACTTCGAATACCAAAACGACAAGTTCGAATTCCTGTCAGAATACAGATCGCCAAACGCTCAGCGTGGTCTGGCTTTCATGCCAAAGCGTGGAGTCAACACACACGAGAACGAGATCACGCGTGCATTCAAGTCTGTCGACGATGCATATATTGAACCGATCTCATTCGTGGTGCCCAGACGCGCAGAGACTTTCCAGGACGACATCTACCCACCCACTGTTGGCACAGAGCCAGCCATGTCGAGCGGCGAGTGGTTCGAAGGCAAGAGCGCACTTCCGCCCAAGCTCAATATGGAGGACCTCTTCGACGGCAATGAACCAAAAATGGTTGCGGCAGAAGCGCGACCAAGGACTGCCACGACATCCGCCCCAACTCCAGCGCCTGCCCCTGCACCAAAGGCAGAGCCGGCGCCAGAACCTAAAGTGGAGCCAACTCCAGCGCCAGCTGCTGCAGCACGAGAAATGCCCAGCGTGAACCAGAACAAGCAGTCAATGGCCACCATGGCAGACAAATTCGCCGACAAGGACGAAGAGGAAGAAGATGTCCGCGATGACAGTTCTTTCGAGGAGATTCAGAAGCCAGTCGAAAGGCCTACTGTGATTGCGGCACGACAAGCAGAAGCAACCAAGCCATCTGCCACTTCTTCTGCACCAGCTCCTGAGCCAAGGGCCGAGCCGAAGAGCCTCGCAACGAATACCGGCGAAGGCGTGCCCGCAGCAGCTGTTAAGCCAGCCTCGGAGCTCCGTGAAGAGAGCAAGACAGCCAGCTCAGCTTCCGCCGCTGCACCATCTGCAAGTGCTGCAGCTGGTGGTCTACGTGACGTTCTTAATGAGATCCGGACCATGCTGCAAGTACAAGGCAAGCAGATCGAGCAACTCACGTCTGAGGTGGCTCAGCTCAAATCGAAACTTGGAGAGTAGGTACCTCCAGCGACTTGTGCGACCGCCACAAACGAAATGCCTCCACGACAGCCTTCAGCTCACCCAGAAGTGATCAAGACGCCCTCCGTCTCACATTTAGCGGGCAGAGTGAGCACCATCTCGAGCAGAATCGGTGCGATGCAGTCGAATGCCCAGCATGATCGGTATCACTATCACTTCATACCAGAGCTACCAAAGCAGGCGAGAGCGACGTTTTGATCGGGTTAAAGATGTCCTGTTTTAGCGACTTGTAAGAAAAATAGAGATGCTGTACGAATCAACGGCCATTTCAGTGATGTCCTCGATGCAATCGTCATAGAAATTCCACGCTCTGTGTTCATAAGTACGTGCCATCCGCGTCTCAAGCTTTTCGTGGTAGGCGCCACTTCCGCGAATCCTAACATGACTTCCTCCCCTTCCACAGAAAGCAACACCGAAATGGTCAACCCACGCGTGATCATCGTCACTGGTGCTGTAAGTATTGTCTGCATCTCATCAATTTGACGCAAGCACCATGGTAGGCTGACATCGATGATTCTTCATAGAATCGAGGTATAGGACGCGCCATCTGCGACAAGATCCTGTCAAGACCCAATGTTGGACCTATCAAGTTATTCGCAACATCTCGAAAAGGCGATGACCTCGCAATCAAGGCCCAAAGTCCAGACCAGAAAATACTTTATCCCAAGCTAGATATCTCAGTCCAAGACAGCATTTGCGACTTTGGCGCGGAAGTTCAGAAGCTTCATGGACCTGTCTCTGTGCTCGTAAACAATGCAGGCGTCAACCTGGACCAGCCGGCGAAGAGCTATGGACCGGAGAACGCGAAAAAGACGCTTGACATCAATTATAGAGGGACGTTGCAGGTGAGTACCTTCTCTTTCGCGCATGTTCGTGTAAAAGGATGCTGATTCTACGCGAAGATGTGCCAAACGTTTCTACCACAACTCAGCGAAGGCGGCAGAATAGTCAATTTATCATCGATTGCTTCGAGCATCAATATCTACAGCCCCGAGATCCAACAGCGCCTTCGTAGTGCAACCACGTTCGAAGAACTGGAACAAATCGCCCAGGAATTCGAGGTACGTACCTCGTGCTCACGTCCGACCTAGACATCATGCCACGAACACACTACCACCCTCCTGTTGTATATTGACAACAACAAACAACTTGAAACGCGAAACTAACACGACATCTTTTGCAACCCAAACAGCACTCCGTCCGAACCTCAACCGAAGCATCGTCAGGCTTTCACTCCACGCAACGAAGCTACAACGTTTCCAAAGCCCTACTTCGTGCAGCAACACGCATCCTCGCCTCTCAGAGCCCCCAGCATCTGATCAACTGCTGTTGTCCAGGATGGATAGACACCGACATGGGCGGGCTGATCTCTTCGCGTGGAACACGTCCGCCAAAGACCGCGGGAGAAGGCGCTCGGATCCCTGTCCGCTTGGCATTGGACGATATCGGCGGCGTCACGGGTGAGCATTGGGCAAACGATTCTGTGAGGAGCCGTGAAGAGGGGAAGGTGATGAAGGATTGGGAGGAGAGTTGATGCATACTGTATGCATCATGCACTGTGACAGAGGAAATTAATGCTTGTCTGCAGAACTGCATACTGCAATGCACGTTCTTATTCTTCTTCCAGAAAGCCAACATCGACCGTCTTTCGTTCAACCTGCCCTTCCGATCATCACGCCATGCCAACATGCAATCGATGACGGCTGTGACAGCAACTACAACAAACTTTTCCTTCGGCTCCAGATGCCCAGCATGCACAATGCACACCCATCGCACAGCACAACCAAACCTCCGAGGAAAGAAAAATTCAATCATAGCACAAGTGACAACGGTAACACCGAGATGAGATCTCCATTCGAATTCAACATTCTAGGTTCTAGCGCGGCATTGACAATACCCTCCTCCTTTCCGGCTGCCACGTGCGCGGCATCCAACCATGCTAGTGCGCTCTGTGCTCGAGCAAAGGCCAACAATGACGAAATAGGGGTGCAGTCAACAATCATGAAGCGAAGTGAAGAAACAGAAACAGCCGACATTGTGCTGTATACCAAACACAACAAACAATAAATGCATGATGCTCACCACATCGAAGAAGCTCTGCTCGATCGCCGCGTGAATCCATGTCCAATGTTATGCAATGCAGAAACTACCCCTCCGTTCTAGCATTCTGCAGCAGAACAGACAGAGACAGCAACACATCATCCGATCTCATGGGCCCGCGCGAGCGTGGGGTGGGGTCGCGACAAGGCGCGGGAGATGCAGTCTCACCATGGACGTCAGCAACCAGCACTGCAAAGCTGCAAGATGATTGCTCAGAAGGCCATCACCATAGCTACTACCGAAGAACACGCAGCACATCACAGGGATACGAATCCACGCGATGGACGATCACACACGGCGTCGGTGATGATGGTGTTGTGCACGTTCAGTCGCCAGCTTATCCATGCACGTTTTAAGAGACAGTCTGAGAAGTTCAAAAGGTGTGCATAGTCCGTGTCAAGTGTGCAAAGTCCGTATGTAAGTAAAAGGTCACGAGTGGGAGTCTGTCTGTCGCTGCTGTTGCTGCACTTCGGGCATCCTTTTCTTCTTCATTACACATTTCCCAGTACTCCATCCATCCACCCTCCTCCGAACTCCTGGAAACGAATACAAGAAAACTGTTTTGAAAGACGCGCTCGAAACGCCTCCAACCTTTTCCAACGCCACCGACGACGCTCAATGATCGATCTTGAAGGTATCGACACAACAAGCGTGCTAAAAAGAAGAAATCGCTGTTGTCATCAAACGCACTGCATCATACAATGATGTGTACAAAACTTCAGAACAAGAAGCGACAGATGAGAGATGCTTGGTGACAAGCACGTAACGAAAAAGTCCATCCGTCCAACTTCAGACGATTGACATGTGATCAAACGACATGAGAAAGACTGGTGTCTCGTACACTTTCTAAGGATCGTCCAGATCCTTACTTTGGGCTTTTGAAGCTTCAAATGCGAAGCGGCGCTCAGAGCACTCCTCCTAGAAGATCATGCTCTTGACTGCGTCTCTTGAGCGATGCCCCCGTCGAGGACTCATGGGAGGCGTCTTAGGTCTCATTCCAGAATTTGCAAGAGGTGCAAGCGGGAGATCCATGACAGAAGCTGAACCTTTCACGGGACTGTTTGGAACGCTGCTGGCCACCGGCTTACGGTCACTCAGCTTGCGAGCTGGAGCCGGAGGTTTCGTAAAGTCGCGCACGTCCGTGCCTGAGGAAATTTGAGGCGTTGATGGGATGCCCTCAGCCTTCTCCCTTGCAAGGACAAGGTCTGTCCAGGAAGCGGATTTCTTGCCGGTATCAGCTTTACCGATGACTTGACTCAATGCCACCATCCAGTCCGCCTTGTCTGCTGTCTTGTCGGCATAGAAGTCAATGGTCTCTCCATTGGCGAAGCGGATTCGGAAGCCCTCCTCCACGTAGGCATAACCTTCATCTTCTTCTGCAAATGCAGATTTCCGGCGGCCACCTTTGTTTCCAGGGTTGCCGGACTTTGGATCGGCCACAAGAGTGCTCTTGTCGTCCACCAGGCGCGTAGCCTTGGTCAGATTGATCACGGCACGCTTTTGTTGAGTATGCTCATGGTATGCGGTCAATCGCGGGCCTTGCAGTCGGAAGAATCGACGTCTCCAATGAACGCAGTCGCCACCTTGCTGACTGAGATGGCCTTCATGCACGACCTCGACACGCTCGCTTGCTCTGTTCATCTCCCGCACTGCACTGCTCATGCTCTTCGGCATGTCCTCATCCGCCGCTCCAGCTGGCTTTGGCACGTAGAGAAGTTCGAGTTGGAGGAAGCCGACAATGTACGGTGGTCGTCGAACTGGACCAGCATTTCCACGCTTACTCCGCACACTGTTGACGACCTGCGAATCCCGCTCGAGAGCCCATTCGTTGTAGCAGGGCACATCGACAATCAACTTACGTCCAAAGCATTGCTTCTCGTGAGCACGCAAGTTGACGTACGCGCGTGCGAACGAGCCGTCTTGAGCATTCACAAGATCGTGCAGCAGATCCCAAGCTGTTGGTGCAACAGATGCGCGCTTCCGACGCTCTTCCTCCAGCAGGCGTCGCTCTTCAGCCTCTGCCGCTTCTCTCTCTTGGCGCTCCTTCTCAGCACGCTTCTTCGGACTTGTCAAGAAACGTGACAGGCTGTTGGTCTTTTGATGCTTCGAGCCCTTCGTAGGGGAGGTGGGTGCATTGA
The DNA here is from genome assembly GCA_013365235.1 of Cercospora sesami. Taxonomy (NCBI): domain Eukaryota; kingdom Fungi; phylum Ascomycota; class Dothideomycetes; order Mycosphaerellales; family Mycosphaerellaceae; genus Cercospora; species Cercospora sesami. The sequence goes on from JAASLG010000061.1 coordinate 35,540, forward strand.
GCGGGATATGCTGCTTTGGTGGTGGCGGGAGCTTGGTGTTCAGAGTAAGCTGGAACTCCAGGTCATTCAGTACAACCAGTTCGAATTCCTGCCCGATTGGTGCATTTCGTCCCAGCTCCAGGCTGGTCGTGGTGACACAATGGAGTCCGTTGTCGAGAGTAAGCTGGAAATACAGTCGATCGTTCTTGGGCATTGGCAGATCCAATTCCTTGACTCCAGCGACCTTGACGAAGAGTCGACCACGTTCAATGCCTTCGCCCACGTCGTCTTCAAGGCTACTCGTGCCTGCGGCAAAGTCCTCGTTGACAACACCAAGAACGCTCGCTTGACCTGGTAGAGGTGGAGCAGGACCGGTCGAGTGCTGTGCCGCTGATGCCTGGCGCTGGCTCTTCCTACGTGCCTTGCCATTCCATGCTTCCGTTTCGAGGATTCCGCTGCCCTTGCGGGGGCTCGAGTTCGCACTGCGCCCGCCACGAGAGCTCGGTCGTGCTTCTGCTGTTGGTGACATGGGAGGCTCGTTGGACTTCGCTGTCCCATTGCTGTCGCCAGAGAAGTTGCGGTTAGTAGCCACGACGAGCTTCGTATTCTGGCGCATGAGGTATCCTTTCTGCTTGCGAGGAAAACGGTTAGCACCAGCACTAGCCTGATGTGACGAATAGGGAGACACCAAAAGTGAAGATGGCTCTGCTGTCTGCCCTTGTCGACTGACAAGATCAGATCTGCTAAGAGCACTGATAGGAAAATTGTGCGGTACCTTTTGGCTCTCGATGACTCGCTCGAACTCGTGTTCAAGTCCAAGGCCATCGGCATCGTCAGCAGTCACACGAGGAATTTCCAGATCAAGCTTCAGCTGCTTCCGGCTCTCTCGACGACGAGTGGTTTCACGAGTGGTTTCTTGTGTGGACTCCACGGCAGAGTCGGCTTTCGATTCATTACCGTCTGATGAGTATTGCGATGGCTCCTCGAGCTCGCTGGCTTGTTCAACCTCTGCCTGGTATGCTTGCGGGATGGGTGGAACAGGATGGCCGGCACTAACGATTCGTCGCTGTTCAGCCATCATGCGCAAGTCGGCAGGAGTTGCAGATGGTCGAGCTTTGAGCTGACCGTTCGTCTTGATGGTAGCCCTCCGCTCTGGGATCACTGGAACTTCTAGTTTGGTCTCGACTGGTGGAGGAAGCTCTTCGAAATGATGCACCTCACTGCTGGAGTGATGTATGACCGAATCAGGGCTTCCTGGCGGAGAAAACTCGCCATCATCGTAGTCAGCGCCATCATAAGTAGGACGTGGCAGATCCTTGAGCACTGGTTTGGCTTCAACGAGCGGCTCGCTTGCGACTGATGGCTGCAGGACTGGCGCACTTGAGACAATATCCGTCTGTTTGCTTAATTCCTCTGGTGCTGGTGATCGGACAATGTAGTCCTTCATGCCGAAATCGAAGTCATCAGAGGCAAGGTACGATGGTAGACCCATGAAGTCGCCACTGGTAGACTTCTGTGTAGCGGACTCAGCCTGCGAGTAGTCTTTGACTGTGAGCAGCTGCATGGCGTCCTCTAGCTTCTCCTTTCCATCATCAGCCTCCGCCTCTTTGTCAGCCTGAGCCTGTAGAACTGTGCTCTCGGCATCCGGCTCAACAGAGGAGTACTGGCTCTCGGAGTCGTCGTTGTTGCTTACATCGTGACGAAGGACAGAGGATTGGCGTTCGTAGTCATCCAAACGGGAAGGTGATCTTGCTGGTTCAGACAACAACGATTCGTCAGCGACGGGGATAGCGCTCAAGTCAATGGCGCCGTCATCTTCAAGCGGCTCATCCTTAATCTCTACCTCTGCAGACTCGCATCGATCGCGGCCAGACGGACCAAGAGAGTGCTCGCTCACGTCGTGGCTGTTTTCTCGCGATGGAATAGGCTCATCTGGATGCATCATGGCCAGCTCCTTGTATGATGGACGCTCCGGACTGTCGTCCGCTTCTGTTGGAGTTTCTTCTTCGTCCTCAAATTCGTATCTTGAATTGCGAACCTTGCGCAGAATGCTTTCTCTGGAAATGGTGGGTGGCTCGTCGTCGTCGAAGTCAGGGAGGTCCGCAAGGCGAGACTCCTCCTCGGGCTCTTCTTCCTTGATTGCCACGTCGGACTTCTCTCCCGTGTCAAGATTGGTTATGGTCATTTCCGCATGGCCATCAGAGTGCTTTGAGCTCGGGCGATCTGCAGATTCTTCTGTGAGAATGTCCTTGCCGCACGAAGCTCGTTTCGGTGGAGAAGGCAGATTACGTGCAAGGTTCGAGGCGCGCTCAGCAACAGCTGCAGCTGACTCTCGACGTCCGTTCATGAAAGCAGGGAGTGGAGGCAATGGGCGGGATTCGCCTTCCGAAGCCAGACTTCCAGAGCGTGAAAGGTGCTGCCTCTGCACCTCCAGAGAAGAGCCTTCGAAGACATCATCTCCGTCATCCACAAGATCTCGACGAGCTTCCTCGGGAGACATGCGCGACCAGTCTTCTGGCAGAACGACGGGCGTCTTGTCAACGTTCTCCAAGTCTGCGTCAAAGCTGTCGTCATTGTGGTATGGCTCGAGCGAACTCCCACGCTCGAAGCTGTATTCGTCGTAGTACTCATCCGAGTCGAAGCTACCCTCTCGGGAGCCAGATGCTGCTGATACTGAGGGCTCCGGTGTGGGGTTCTCGTAGACGTTGATCTCTGGCTCGGCTTCGTGGAAGGTGACACTTTTGTTGTGGCGATGTATGGCGCGAGGGGTAGGCGCGCGGTCGTCGCCGTCAGACCATGGTCCATTGTCGTGGTCGAAAGAACCGAATTGACTGGTGCGTGAAAGCGAAGATTTGGTAGGTGAGGATGCCGGCTCCTTTGATGGTGAAGAAATGGACTTTGCCTGTGGGCTGCTGATGATGGAGACGGCCGTCTCGCTCTCAGTGCGCTTATGTGCCGATGGCCTTTTGGGGCTCTGCAGCGGATTGTTCTCTTTCTTGAGGCTGTCATATCTGGTGAAGTTGTTGTTGGCCAAGTTCCCGCTCAGCGGGCGGTTGGCACTCGGGCGCTCGACGATGGGCAAGCTCGACGGATCGTACGCATCCTTGTTCTCCAAGGCAAAGATGTTGCTCTGCTTGACGCGGCCGGCTTGCCTCAGCCTCTCGATACTGGCTCTTCGCTTGGCTGACAGGAGGTTGGGCGAGTTCTCGCGGTCGGACGAGGCCTCGTTGTCGAAGCGAGAGGGCGACATGGGGTCCCTCGTCTTCCAGAAGTCGCGCGGCGAGGAGTTCTCGTTGAGGAAAGAGGAGTTGTCGGTGTAGGGCGAGGAGTCGCGCGAGACGATCATCTTCTGCGCGGACGTGTCAGTCAGTAAACACGGGCAGGCGGGGTCGGGAAGTCCGCTCTTACCCTCGTCGCCTGGTTGTAGCTGGGGGAGTTGCGTCGTGGAGAAACGCTGGTGATCTCGGAAAGCGCAGCCCGAGTGGCGGCCATCTTGTTGGGCGTCGACGAAGGCGTGTTGCCGGACTTGGAGATGCGCAGCGGCTGGACCTGTCGCACCATGGTGAGTAGCTGTCCGCCAAATGTGCGAGCGCCCGTCACAGTCGCGGCGACGAGACGAGAAGAGGCTAGATGCGTACGGAATCCATTGCGCCGGGTGAACAGCGTGTGTCGAGTGCACAATGCAGCAGCACGGCTCAAACGCTGGAATGTTGTCGCTGGCGAGCCGAAGTTCACACCGGCGCCGTTGCGGCTCTGCGCTCAGAGGCAATAATCGCGTTGCGGAAGAATAACAAGCGGTGTGAAGAAGAAGCTGTGCAAAGTGCCTGCTGATGCGCCTGTCATCTCATTGCCCAAACGAATGAAGACAATGTTATTGTGAGAGTGTGAAGACGGCGCAGAACAAGAGGGCAGATGCACTGCATATTCCTTCTTGTTGGGCAGCCCCATTCGCATGTTGATCGTGGGTCGCGGCTGCCCGTTGCCCTGGCGACTGCCCAGTTCAAGTTTCAGCGCGAAGGCGTTCCGATCCACTTCCGCTCGTCTTGGCGGCGATCGCGGAAGATCTCCCTCGAGAACTTTTGGGGAATCGTCTCTGAACTGATGATCCGTGAGTGGCCATCGACATGCAGCGCCTCTCTGCTGCCCTCTGCCCCTTCTGCGAGGCGCGGGCTCTCGCGAAGCCCTTCCTGCCCGCATGGCAGCAGCAAGCGCGCAATGCGGCGACCCTGCAGAAACGCAAGCCGTCGCGCATGGTGCTATCAGAAAGAGTGGCTAAGGGGCCTTCAAGACCAGCGGAGGATAGTCATGGCCGACCGACAAAGATGCGGACGAAGAACAGTCCGTTCGGGGGCATGAACGTGACAGAGGTGCCCAGAATGCTACAGGTGCAGAGGAACAAGATTTCTGAAGCAGAGCGGAAGAGGCAGGAGAAGATGAAGCCAGGGAGCGGGAAAAGAGAGCAAACTCCCAAAGATCCGATGAGGGCAATGAAAATGCAACGCCGGTTGGCGAACATCTCGTACGAGAAGCGCAATAGGATCAAGCAGGAGATAGCCGAACGAGAGAGCTTCAATGACTTTGATCTCTTGCCCATCATCAAGGAGTCCATCAGCACCCAAGCGCTTGCCGGGCAGCTTGACATTTCGCCTTCCCCGATCCAACAATTAGCGATCCCCGCCCTTCTCGACACTCCGGACGGACGACGGCGAAAGAAGAAGCACGTGCAGGATGAACCATCGAAGGACATGAAACAGTTTCTGCTTGCTGCAGAGACAGGATCTGGCAAGACGCTGGCATATGCATTGCCCGTGATCGATGCGATCAAACGGGCAGAGAAGGTTGAGGCGCAGGAGCAAGAGCGTCAAGAGAAGGAGAAGATTGAAAAGAAGAAGGCAGAACGCCGGCTGTTTGAGTTGGACGAACCTGAGGTGGAAGATCTGTCCAAAGGGCGACCACGCGCCATCATCCTGGTTCCTACCGCTGAGCTGGTCAGTCAGGTCGGCGGCCTCTTGAAGAGCCTGTCGCACACTATCAAATTCCGGACAGCTATGGTCAGCGCTGCCTTCACAGGGACTGTCATCCGCAGCCGTCTATTCGGTCCAGGAGGCGTGGACGTTGTTGTCGCAACACCTCACCTACTCAGCAGTATCTGCGAGAGCGACCCAAACATTCTGTCCCGAGTGTCACACCTGGTCATCGATGAAGCAGACAGTCTGCTCGATCGTTCATTTAGCCCAATCACATCTGGTATCATCGATCGCGCAGCCCCGTCCCTCGAAAAGTTGGTCTTCTGCTCAGCCACCATCCCTCGAAGCGTAGACTCGTACTTGAACAAGCGATATCCAGAAACGAAGCGACTAGTCACGCCGAACCTCCACGCCATCCCGCGGCGTGTTCAGCTCAGCGTAGTCGATATCGAGAAAGTGCCATACCAAGGGAATCGTGACCTAGCATGTGCGCAGACGATCTGGGACATCGGCAAAGAAGCCGCAGAGGCAGACGAGGATAGGGAAAAGAAAATTGTCGTGTTCGTCAATGAGCGCGAGAAGACGACAGAGCTGACAGGCTATCTTAAGTCGAAGGGTATCGATGCGACCGCGCTGTCTCGAGACAGCGACGACAGAAAGCAAGCAGAGACACTAGCTGCTTTCACCGGCGCCGCAGTACCTACTACCAGGCATAGCGCCGAGAAAGCCACGCGCAAAGAACGCAACGACTCGACTCAAGCCATAAGTGTAGGCGATCTTCTGGAAGGAGGCAGTTCAGCTCCCGCTCCACGACAGCTGAGCAACACCAAGGTGCTGGTCATGACCGACATCGGCTCGCGTGGCATTGACACTTTGCTTGTCAAGCACGTTATTCTTTACGATGTACCACATACGAGCATTGACTTCATACACCGCCTCGGCCGTGTTGGCCGTATGGGCAAGAGAGGTAGAGGAATCGTGCTAACTGGCAAGCACGACCGGAAGGATATTGTGAAAGAGGTCAGAGAAGGCATGTTTAGAGGACAAGCGCTGATCTAGACAGCAGTACCGAGAAGATACCCTGTACAATTAAGACATCACATACATGTACAGTAACAAAGTTTCCTCTCCCTAGCCAGGCAGTATCGAGGACGTGTTGCTGGTAAGAACTAGCTTTCTCTTTTGGTATATTGCCAAGCTCGTCGATCTTTCCAAGCTGCAGGCTGCAGCACAATACGCGAGCCGATTGAGCCTCGATGCACAAACATATTTCGCTGGCACACAACGCACAAACGCCGCAAGCGTCACGCGCAACGACCATGCGTGAGCTTCACTGGCAGTCCAAAGGCTGGGCTGTTTAAACTTTACCTGTGAGCTCATAGTGGGTCATTCCTAGAAATGGCAAGGCCGAATTTCTGGCGTAGAAAGCTGGATAACATCTCCAGTAAATCTTGCAAAGTCCAAAGCTCGACCGCATACCTCGATAGCGATGCCTCAGCCTGCGGTGACAATTTTCACCTTGGTCTGCTTCTGCCTCCTCCTGACACCCGCTCAAGCCTTCGGTGCCGGCGAAGTACCAGAAGACAACGAATGGCTTGGCTACGTCTGGCGACATGGAGATGTCGGTAACTTGTTACCTCTGTTGCCAGTCAGCTTCGTGAGCAACTATGCCTTCACGAAACTACAAGCCAAACAGGTCTATTTTGGCAACTGGCTACGGGACTTTTCGCAACTACTCGACACCACTTGCTTAGACAAGGTTCATGAGTCAATCCTGCGGGCTGTGGTTGCGATTCTGGCGTTTATGGAATTTGGACTCGCTACCGATGGCTTCGATGTCACAAAGGAGCGTCTTGGAGTCTATCGGCATGAGGAGCACATTGATAACCCAAAAGGTGCGTATACGCATTCGTTCAACGCACGACGATTCTATCGAACAGAGAAAAACTTCAAGCAGCGTTCAAGAACCACACAATTGATGAAAGTCGATCGCACAACGTGTGAGGGTACATGCTGACTTTTGATCGTAATTGCAGGCTACGCTGATGACCTACCGGATAGAGACGCAACAAAAATCGATGGCAGACTCCGTGGCCCAGTCCGAGACGTGGAGCTCGAGGTCGACCCAAAGACCGGCATGAAGAACTATATTGCAAACTCAGGAGAGTCTTGGACGACATCAGCTGACTATATCCGCAAGAAGCTGTCGGCATGTATGGAATACAAGCGTGACGAAAATGAGGCGGACGCGTTCATCAGCCTAGGAGCCGCAATGCACACTATCGAGGACTTCGCCGCTCACAGTAATTTCATTGAGCTGTGTCTCCGTGAGTTCGATGGATGTCAAGATGTTTTCGCATTCGTCGGCGACAAGAGCTGGATCGAAGCACCTGGCTCGCACAGGAAGGTTCCTCCATTAACAACAGGCACATTTGGTGCCGTTGATATCCTGCACAGCTTTCTGGGAGAGGCGGATGATCGTGCGGCCATCATCAACAGGGGTGAGACGAGAACTACCTCTTTTGGCGACCTGTCAAATATGCAGTCCAAGCTCTTTTCATCCTCGAATTTCAAAAGTGCCTTCCAGGCCATTTCTTCTGTTGCTGAGAAGATCTCATCACTTACACCAGGGGACAGCAACATTGCTGGCCAGCTGGAAGCAATCAATACTGCCGTCACAGATGCTCAGAACAAATCGGAACAGAACAAGCCCACTGGCAAGGAGTCTGATGAACCCTTTCCAAACTTGTGGAACGCAATCCATCCAATCTTCAAGCTTCACGACGACATTCAGCTCTGGACCATGAAGCATGATGATGGACCTACCTTTCCTTGGCTGAGCAAAGCTATAGAAGACATAAAGACACAGGCGGACAACCTCGCATACAAATCGCTGGCTGCGTTCATCGAGCCAGCACTCAACGAAGTCCGTGCAGCTGCAGAAATGGCCAAGCAGCAGACAGTCGAGATGAGCAAGGCGTCAGAAATCTGGGAACCAGGCTCTACAGACTCCAACCCAACACATTCAGAACTAGCAAAAGACCATTTCAGCAACCTCTTGAACCAGCCAGCGGGCATCATTGCCACTATCTGCCTGAACTGGAGCACTCAGCAAATAGTGAAATGCTGGGATGATCCTTCGGTAGATGTCGAAAAGACGATCGAGGACATTCTCTCCATCATGCACCATCCTGCTTTCGTGCAAGAGCCAAGCGACATACAGCGATACATGCAAGATTCTGTGCGCGAATGGTGGGACGCTCATACCGAGGATCAGCACAAGTACTTGCTTAAGAAGCTCTCGAAGGAATCAGCCCAGGACCGATGGAATCACCATGATCACACAATGACTGCACGAGACATGGCAGGTCGAGGCACGAAGGGGTTTGCCTCGTTTCCAGGAGCCTGGCCAGAGACTACTCCACGACCGGTCGACGATTCGCTACAAGAGCAATTTGCGAAGAAAGTCCAAGAGGTGGCGGACGGGCTTCGGAAAGCGAGTGAGAAGGTCGTAGATGCGGCTCATACGGCTGGTGATAAAGTCGGGGTCACCAAGGCCCTAGGCCTAGGCAAGTCAGAGGACTTGGATGATGCGGTGACACGGCTTGCAAAAGAACACGACATCAGTGAGGGAGAAGTCAGGAAGAAACTTGACTTAGGTGGACCTCATTTGTAGAACGTTGGACTTTTGGCTTGGACGAGTATAGACCCTACACTACTGTCAAAGCACAGCTCTTGTGCTGCAAACTATTTCAATGCAATAAACACTACCTTCACCTCACTGGCTACACATCTACGGCCACTAACGGCTTGTCGCAGATTTCGCTGAGCGAACGAGCAAATCTTGGATCATCGTCAAGCTAGAGCTATAGATTACTAATCGAGATCTGGGCGAGCGATGTCCTTCTCGGGGAGATGCTGGTGAGGTATGCCACCGGAGGAAGTGAAGAGGAGACATGAGCGGTCAAATTGGAACGGAAACTAATGGGAGACTGCATGTTCGGCGAGCGAGCGGTCACATGGTTGTCGCTTTTTTAAAAGCATCGGCCCTTGACCGAGTCTTGACGTTCTGAAGGAACATGCAAATACTAATCAGAGCTTGGACATGAGCACAAACGAGCCGAGAGTGGGGTTCTACGATTACTTTTGCAATTACAGACTTACTCCGGCTTCCACTGAATTTGGAGCATGATTAGGAGGATCAATATAATGCGAGTCACACCGCAGTGAGGGCTTACCATGGACAGAGACCCCAGAAGTGCGAGCAGCTCGCACGTCTAGTGTACCAGTGCAAGTCAGAGCGTCAACACAATCATCGACAATACATTCCCTCAGTGAATACACGACTACTTGAAATCAGGAATGACGTATTGAATCATGCAAAGATCCATCGATCACTTGGGATTATCCCGAAGAATAGCATGGCAACTGCGCTGTGACTGGCCTGGGACAGCGCTACTTCTCTGACACATCGCACGACAACACACAGTCCGAGCATGCCCAAAAAGAAACAGAAGAAGAGGCGAAGACACAACGCAGCAGGGCAATAGAGATTTGGATTCTGCTCCAGTGACTTTTCAGCCAATCTTTGGCCCTTTCATTCACATGCGTTCCTGACGCATTCTCTGTCGATATCTTGGTACCTCTGTCCTACGATCGAACGCCCCGCCACCGAAAAGGCATCTACCGCCCAGCTCGGAGCTGGTTGAAGAGCGAAGTAGCACGCTGTGTCTGGCCAGCAGTGAATCGATCCATGCAGGCATCATCACTGTAGTCCATCCAGTTGTGAATGCTGTCAACACCACCGCCACTGCAAGTGTCCTTGCCAACAGGGCATCCGCTGGTGGCAGTTCGTTGAGGTGGGGTGTCGTTGACGGAGTCGCCGGCTCCAGAGCAGCTTTGACCCTGGAAGACGTGGAAAAGACCGAGCCAGTGACCAATTTCGTGAGTGGCCGTGGCTCCCTCGTTGAAAGGTGCAGCAGCACCACCTGGAAGAGAGTCTGCGAGGTTCACACAGCCGTCGAGGGTACGGTCGCTGGCGGTCGGGCTGGAGACTGGGAAGTAGCACCTGAAGGCAATATGTTAGAGACAGCTGGGGGAAACATCCACACTTGTGGTCTCTCAACGCGAGCTTGATTCCACGCCTGCCTCACTCATCGAGACAGAAGGCCTCGAATGCGCTCGAGGCGGCGGAGATACTCGAAGCACAGGAAGGTTCAGAGTGCTTACCATCCAAGAGTCCCACCTGGAATGTCCGAAAGGAAGTAAAGATCAAGCTCATCGTAGCCTTGGGCTTTTCTGAGCGCAGTCTTCATGTTGCGCTCATTGGTTGTGCCAAGGTTGGCAGCTGCCCAGTTGTTGTTGACGGTATAGTCGGTCGATGCCAAGGTGAATGTAAAGCCCATGCCAGCATACGCCTGATTCATGGCCTATTGCAGAGTGTCAGTCAAGACCTTATCCCAAATATAATCATCAGAACAGAATTCTGCTGAGAGCCAAGCAGATGAGCAGGGGAACCCCAATGTCTCCGGAGAAAGACTCGGTTTCTTGGTGAGTGTGCTCCCCAGGCCAAACGCGTGAAAGCTTCGCTAACACTAGCGCTTCCGACGCTCTCTGCCAGAAGTTGCTCGTCCAAGCCGCTGAATGTGAACCTGGAAGGCGAAATACGTACACTGATCTGGCTCTGAATCTGTGCTGCAGAGTAACGACCTTGCTTCGAGGATGAAGTGACAACGTGCACATATGTTGGGATGGTGGCAGCAGCCATTCGAGAGATATCAAGATTGGCTGCACCCTCAGCCGCGGCGGCTTCGAGGGCAGCGACTTGCTCTGCTGCTGGTGCACCGAGACCACATCGTGTGTAGGTGGATTGTGCGGATGCGATGCTGGCGGCGGCTGCTGCCAAGAAAGAATTGTTGAACTTCATGGTGATGATTTGCTGCACAGATATTCTAGGCGAAGCGAAGAGAAGACGACCTTGATGGAATTCAAAGGCATATAATGCGTGCCGGTCCCTCGCTTTTTGTATTCTTTTGCCCAACACCTATTGCGACTGTTGCCGGCACATCTTCATGCCCTCTCAGCCTGCTCGCTTCAGATAGCGACACCTGCATCATCGTGTATCTGCTTGGCCAGCCGGACGCTCGTACGAAAGTGGAAGTTGTCAAGACCATCACAACGTGGAGACGTTATACCGTTCGCTCGTGGCCTCGCGAGTGATGTCGCTCTCTTGCCACGTTCGGAAGGTTGCAATATGCGTGCATGGTGGGACAGCTGGGCAAGATAGGCTTCGGGCTTTGAGACTGGTGGTTACTGTAGGGTTAGCGGGCTTGGACTCGTAACAAGCCCGCTGATCTCCACCCCCTCTGCTAAGAATTTCTCGGCGCCAATGAGACAGCTATCGCGGATTTCGCCAGTTTGCTTGAGCTGCAGCACAACACAAGGCAAGAATCGGTGGCGATGCTTGAGACGGAAGGAGATGTGCGTTGTGGCTGAACTAGCTGGCGAAATTGTCTTGTCAGAGCCGGAGGATGGACAAGAATGAGGTTGATGCAGTTTGGCGCTAGTGAGTTTCCCAAGACAGGCTAGCGAGACGAAAGCCACCAGTCATATGCGAGCAACAGTCCAGCAGGACAGGACTTTGTCTCGTAACTACGTCTGTCGTTGTACGACTGCCGCTGAAGCCTGAAGGAACGAGCTGCATGCTCTGTCAACCCGATCATGGACCAATCCTCTGCGACCTTGCTTGTTCGGTCCTGCGAGCTGTGCACAGGGGCCGATGAAACAGTCTGATCAGAACCAAGATGGTCGCGTTACCTGGAAGCGTGGACAGTTGATCGTCGGTCGTGGAGCACATGATTGCCTCGCGATGATTCTCCCGAGCTGAAAGGCCTCTTACGGCAGTGCCGAAGGATACTTGCAGATCGGCGATGCATTGCACGCCCTGCACTGCAAGCACAGTATTGCGATATCCAGGTCATGATGGCTAGGTCGTGCGTATTACCATGGAGGCACATGCAATCAGCACTGGAAGGCCACGCCATGCTTCTTCACTTCACTTTTGCCACCTCCAGCGAAGCCAGTGCCGTCGGTGGCCAGCTCGACGAGTCCACGTTCGGTCTTGCTCTCCTTCTCGCCCGTTGAAGCGTCCTTCTTACGTTTCGTTGTGCGACCAGGAGTAATATCTTCTTGGCACACATAGCATCGCACGGAATCGTCATGCTCCTTGTCGTGCGAAGACTTCTCAGCTGCTTTCTGAAACTTATCGCTGCACGGCTTGCATAAGACATGACCACAAGGCTTTGCGAGTATGGCTTTTGTTGAATTCGACAGTGCTTTATTGCACGCAGGACAGCTTCGTTGCTTGTTGTCCGAGTTGGCGGATGACGCTTCTTCTGTGAACTTGATCGAGACCAGTGATTTCAAGGTGAAATCGTGGGGCTTGTCAGGGGATGCTGCTGGACAAGTCGGGTGCAGCTTGGTTGCTTTCGAGTCAGCCTTCTTGTTGTCTGGAGTCTCGCCTGCAACCCAGAAAGCTGGCAAGTGTGGCTTGGAGTTCTTCTCGTCGTCCATCAACTTCCTAGCCTTGTCGCGATCCTCGTTGGCGAGTCGCACAAGCTCCTCTTCATCCAGCTCAAATTTGCGTTTCGTGCCCTTCTTTGCGCCCTCCTCCACTTCTTGCTCTGCCACGACTTTGCCATTCTCTCTGTCGACGATCTTTTGGCTAGCTGTTGACCCAGGCCTGGCGCTCAAACCAGCCTGCACCTTCTCAAACTCCTCGATGGCTCGCGCTTGCGCCTCCGCATCCTTCAGCTGCTTTTCCTCTTCATCCTCTTGCTTCCTGCGCTCGGCTTCCTTCTTCAGCCTCTTCAATTCCTTGTTTTGTGCCAGCAGATTGCTCACGGCACACTCCCTGCAGTAGAGATGGCCATGGCTTGCGCAGGACACTGGGTCACGTGCAGGGAGAAGACATAGTTGACAGCTTCCGAACGGTAAAAAGCTATCCCGAGTAAGTCGAGTAGATTGAGAGCCCCAATGACCCTTCAGCTCGTTGCGCTCGTGTGCTGTGAAGAATGCCAGCGAGGTATTCCTTTCTTGACTCGTTAGTACTTGCAGTAATTCCGTCAATGAGGGCGGACTCACTACTGTGTGACATATTTGCCGCCTATCGGAAAATGAGATCCGTCGTGTGAATCAAGCTGGTTGCAGGTCTGGTAAGGCGAAAGAGTGCCGTAGGACTGCAACCCTTGCACACCCGTGAAGAACGGGCAAGACCCGAGCCGGCTTGGCGCAAAGTGATCGATCCCTTGATCCCTCCACAGCTGTCGACGACACCTTGCTAGCAACACCTCATGTTCGCGCCATCAAACGTAGTTCGGCTGCGCTGGTTCCCCTCGGCCCATGGCAGACCTACCGCCAACCTCTTCTCGACGCGATGTCGACATCCACCCCACAGCTGAGATACACGATCACGAGGAACTCATCGCTGACATTCTGGGGGTCTTCGGGCGGACCAAGCAAAGGAGGCCGTCTCATCCTTCGCAGATTCACCGTCGACAGATTTGATGGCTACCTCCCGACTTGCATGCCCGAGTATCTATCGACAGTCAGCTTGAAGTGACTGCTTTCTCGTGGACCTTCATGATGTGTTTCGGGACAGTGGATCTCGTAGTCTGCCGCCGAAGAATAGACGAACAGCCGATCGATGCTCGAACCGAGAGTCTGTCTCCCTATGGGAAACATTCCAGAAAGTGAAGTCTGCTCCGCTCCTATGGGTCGCTAGGTGACCAGCGGACAAATCAGCTTCGTAACTCAATCCTACAGCCCCCCATATCTATGTGAAACCATGACAAGCCTTGCCAAGATGCCTCGAACTATGCATCGACCGTTTGGAGTACATGAGCCTGGCTTCTTTGCGTCTCGTCGGTCTTGTTCCGGAAGCGCAGCACATATCGCGTGCGACTGACTGGGCCCCCAACCGCGAGCGCGTTACACATGTGGACAATTCCGTTGCGGAGCCAGAAGAACGTGGCGTCGACGGACGGACAAGCGACATGAAAGTACAGCAGGGCCGATTTTTCCAAATTGCAAGTAGGAGTTTTCGTGATGCATTGATGAGTTGCACGACTGCATCGCTGGGCGACAATTGGGAGTCGTCGAATACAAAAGAGACGACAAGCCCCTAAGGTTTGAGACCAGAACACCAGCTCACTACATCTTCTTCACAGCCTCTCTTTCCTTCCCTACAAACCAACCACTCTCTTTCTCACCATGAAGTTCACCTCTTCGATCGCCCTGGCGGCGATGGCTTCTTTGGCCACTGCCATTCCCACAAACAACGCCAAGCGTGCTGAGGGCCCTGTCGGATACGCATCCCAGAACGGCGGGTACGTCAAGCAGCGACTGACCTGGGATCTGCTTTTGCTAACTTTCCCAGCACCACTGGTGGTGCCGGTGGTACTACTACCACTGTCAGCTCCCTTGCTCAGTTCACTGCTGCTGCCCAGGCCGACGCCCCAACGGTTGTCTACGTGAAGGGCACCATCAAGGGCGATGTCAAGGTCCGTGTCACATCCGACACTTCGATCGTCGGTCTCGACTCCTCCTCCAAGCTTGAGGGTATCTCCCTATACATCAAGGATGTCAAGAACGTCATCGTCCAGAACATTGCCAGCAGCAAGGTCGTTGCTAAGACTGGCGATGCCATCGGCATCCAAAAGTCCACCAACGTCTGGGTCGACCATGTGGATCTCTCTTCCGACCTCTCGGCCGACAAGGACTACTACGACGGTCTGCTCGACGTGAGCCACGCCGCCGACTGGATCACCGTTTCCAACTCCAAGCTCCACGACCACCACAAGACCTCCCTCGTCGGTCACAGCGACAGCAACGCCAAGGAGGACACTGGCAAGCTCCACATCACCTACGCCAACAACCACTGGGCAAACATTGGCTCTCGCGCACCACTGCTCCGCTTCGGAAGTGCTCACGTCTTCAACAACTACTACGAGAACGTTTCCACCAGCGGTGTGAACACTCGCATGGGCGCTAAGGCACTCGTTGAGAGCACTGTCTTCAGCAACGTCGTCAAGCCAATCCTCAGCGTTGACAGCAAGGAGACCGGAACAGCCGAGACCAACGATGTCGATCTCGGTGGTGCTGAGAACACTGCACCAAAGGGCAGCTTCGGCAAGGTTCCTTACTCGTACACTCTCCTCGGAAGCAGCAAGGTCAAGGCCGCTGTTGTTGGCACTGCTGGCAACACCTTGAAGCTCGGTTAAGCGTGGATCGCAGTAAAACTGGGAGAACGAGTTTCAGTCTCAAATGGCTCGGTCTGGCACACAGAGCTCGTTGGCGAGCTTCGCATTAGTAGTGATGCGGGCAGCAATTCGAAAATTTGGTCAAGCAGTGATTTTAGTAGTAAGCGACAGATGTTAGTTTCAGTCATTCAGCCAGGTGCTTCTTATACAACGAACCAGTCGATTGCTTCCTACTAATCTTGTTTATTTGTATCGCCTGCTTTGTTGGTCATGCACTTAAGCTTCCATCGATACTGGCTCCGTTGTAATCGCAAGACAACTTTTGCAAGGAAAACTGAATCAAATTCTCTAGAACGCAGTTGCCTTGCCATGCACATAGTGAAGTTTCAAATGTGCTCTGGGGTAACGTACCCGTCACAACTGTCTGCGTTTTCAAGCAACCAATGGCTCCGAGCATAGCTTAGCACGCTCTTCTTATGATAGACATTACATGCAAGCTTTACCTTCTGCAGCTTGCTACAGACGCCTTCCTACAAGATTAGGAACGGCAGCGCAACGCAATGAGCCGCGTACGCAACGCCGCAAGTGTGCTACTGATCATCACGCTGTAGCGGGCAGAGCATTGAAGAACAACCAAGATACTCGATCGCAGTTCTCAGTCACGTAAGTCACGCTTCTTATTTCACACGAACAGAGCGTCAACTGGACCCCTGGCGCTGAACGAGCACTTTGCTCGAAAGCGTTGAGCTGTGACAAATTGTACAATTCGTGACTACATAAATTTTCATTCTTCCCTGTCTGTCTGTTTTGTCTGTCGATAGCGAGCGCTACATTTGGTGCCTTTTCAAAAGTCCAATTCACTGTGTACAAAGACGTGCTCTCAGTCGAATGAGTGATGGCGTTCAAACCTTGACCTTGCCAAGTCCAGCGTTCTTTTTCACAACCGACTCGACAGACTTGAGTGGAGTCAAGCTGTACTTGTATGGTGCCTTCTTGAAGGTACCGACTTGCGTAATGTTCACATCGGCTCTTCCGAAGTCGTTCTCTGTAAAGGTTACAACGTCAGTATGCCTCTAATACACTTACACGTGAAGATTCGACTTACTAGCACCCAAGTTCGCAAAGCCATCAAGCTCCTCGTCTCCGCAGACACAAGTGTTTGGAGAGTCCTCTGGGATGACCAATCCATAGGTCGACAGAGCAGTTCTGGTGTTGCCCTTGAACTTGTTTCCTTCAACCAAGACCTGGTTGTCCGAACGGGAGTGAATAGCTTGGTACAGGAAATCTTCGTAAAGGTTGTTGTAGATGTGTTGGTGTCCAAAACGTCCTGCAGGGCCACGAGTACCGCAGTTGCGCCAGTAGTTGTGGTGGTAGGTGATGTGCAGGTGGCCTTCGTCGACCTCGCGGAGGACATCGGAGTTGCCGACGAGAGATGACTTCCAGTGGTCTAGTGGGGAAGATTAGCGATCTGATTGAAATTCTCACACTCATTGGAGTAGAAACTTACCATGGAAGTAGTTGTGCGAGACAGTGATCCAGTCCGAGGCACGGACGATGTCGAGCTGACCATCGTAGAAGTCTGGGCCGAGCTCCAAGCTGATCTGGCTCTCGAACTCGTTGTGGTCGATCCAAACACGAGTAGTGTTCTGGATGGTGATACCATCATTGTCTTCCACGAATCGGATGCCAATGTTTCGGAGAATGACATTGGTCGCGTTGATGATGGTGATGCCCTGGCCAACGATGTTGGCTCCCTTGCCCTTTCCAAGCAGACTGACGTTCGAGCCAACTCTCAAGCGTGCAGCCGGACGGAATTGACCCTCGAGGTAGATGATCTTCTTGCTATCTGTAGCCGCGAGAGCTGCCACAAGTGCAGCATCAGTCTTCACGTTGAAGACTTTGCCACCTTGGCCACCTGTTGTAGGACCCAGTGGGTTGTCCCAACCAAAGCCTTCCAATCCAGCAGGTTGACGGACTCGATCTCTCTTGAACCATTCATTCCATGCTGGGCTCGCGGAAGCGCATGCGGCCAGTTGAGCAGCGGCGAAGAGAATGGAAAACTTCATGCTGGCGGTGTCGTAGCAGATCGAAGCGACGGAACCAGTGAGCCGCACGACAGTTCTGCACAGGCAGGACGACAATGCCTATATACCTCCATTTTCATGCTGTCAAATCCAGTTTTCCCAATCGATAGTGGGTGCCTTCCTGATTCTGCTGGTGATGACCCACAAGCGAATTCGTGATCTTGCGTCTCGCAACGGAGCCGAGGGACGAAGGATGCTCAAAATGGGGGCCGGCACGGCCAGGCCGTCTTAACGTTGTTCTGCAGAGTCGACGGGCCCAGCAGCAGTCTTGCTGTGCTAGTATTGTGGGCTGAGGACTCGGTGCAATGTGTACCCCCAGATTTCTCCGGATGTCTTGGCTGTGGAGGTCGAGCTCCTAGCTCGCGTGTATAGATTGTTCCTGCATGCTGTATGCGGGGTCAGATATCGATGCAGAACTTGTTGCCAGGTGACCATGACAGGCCTGGATGCAGAGTTCGTCCCGCGGCGCGAGAATTGGTGTTGTGTTTGTTTTCGTCCTGAGCTCCAGTAACACGCTTTACGATGCGCACAAACATGGCACAGCGAGGTGCCCAGTCATTGTCTTGGGCGAAATGGATACTAGACTTGCAGTCTTGCGCTTTCAGTCTGTGCGTACTTGAGACACGTTGACAAGACGTTGAATGGTGGGCTCAGCGAGTGTACAGAGCGGTGTAGCGTCGGAACTTCGCAATTCCAGACGGAGTGAGATAAAGTGGAGTGTAAGTCTTGTGTACGCAGGCCCGAGTCAAGAGCGACACAGCTTCATCGTCGTTGAGATCGTACTCCCAGATCTGATCTGGATATATAGCTTACTTCTTCAAAGAAGGTCGAAGTTTTGGAAAGTGGAAGCCTTAACGGTCGTCTCACAAGACCCAGAACTCAACTTCATCTAGAATACCGACCGTGCGTGAGTACAAAATGTTCTCGCTGAGCACTTCAACACCTCTGAGAAGAACGTCAGCGATACGATGAGTTGTATATTGACTCCATTCTTCTTCTTCTCCAGTTTGTTGCCGAAAAGCCTATTCTTCAAATGTTGTGTTCGCGAGCGAACGATATCATCATCCTCATCTCCAGCGTCGTCCTCGGACTACAGCCAGGCGCTCACCTCGTTCGAAACGATTCATGTCCCACAATCCGTAGCGTACAGCGTCCGAAGTGATCAGGTCCCGTACCTGCAGAAAGCGCTTCTGGATATAGCACCAAGCCTTGGCTGCCCAGAGCTTGAAGCTCGACAGCACATGCCCAAATCTACAAGGCATGATACACAGATCGTGTTCGCTGCCAGAGACGCAGCAGAGACGCCTCTACCACAGGAAGTCTTGATGCTGTCATCTGGCAGGGGCGCCAACGTTCGTATCCTACACACAAGCACGCCAGTTCGATCAGGCCCTGGCTGGTATGAGTGGACGATTGACACAGCCGCATCGCTCGGACTGCAAGAGATCAAGCTGCCGCATGCGATCTGTCAAGAAGAGCTGGCGTCTATGTTGCGCGTGCATGCCTCACGTAAGTGCATGAGCCATCAAGCTCCCTACTCGACTGCTACTGATCATACCTCATACCAGGTTCACGAGGACTGCAAGAACACAAGCGCGACACGCACCTCATTGATCGAATCGAGCGGCTGTTTGCTGACGTGGTTTTCGTCTTTAGGAGGAGCGCACGGGCCCTCAATAGCACGCCTGAGAACGTATGTTCGAACGTGAAGGGTCTGGAGACACATGAGTACACGATTTGATGATTTCCGTTTGTATGCCATACCATGACTTATGCAGCCTGACGACTCAATGAACAAGCCAGGTGCTTGCCAACTGCTTTCTCAAAGCATCTTCCTTTCTGTCGCAACTGATGCCGCGATCTCAATCCAAAGCGGCATAACTCCAACCTCTGCTTGCTGCCCTAATGCTTGGGTGGGCATCTGCAGCTTCTTGCATTGCCGGAGCTGCTTTTGAGGCCGTGTGACAGTGTACATCCTCCTTCCGAGCCGTACTGTAATCGTGGCCATATATCCAGTTTCCCTTCATTCTAAATCTCTCGTCATCCACACTCTCAGTGATTTCTAAAATTCTTCTTCTGGTAGAACAGATCCGTCCTCGAACTACCCAGATTGATGATCTTCGGGCATCCATCTCTGTCTTTCTCGAGTCGCGTGCACTCGAAGCAGTAGAAAGCGTCCGAAATGCCTTCGCCACCGCAGACGACGCATTTGTTCTGATAGTTTCCGAAGGCGCATTCGTCGCAGATTCGGACTAACGTCGTAGGTCGGACGTAGGAGTCGCAGACTGGGCACTTTCCGTCGCACTTATCGCAAAGTCGGCCGATGGAGATGCCGGACGTCTTGCGGCACATGACGAGATCGCTGGACAATTTGTTAGCATCTGCCTTGGAAGAAGCGGAAGCAGCAGCGGTACTCACGGGTGATGGCGCGACATGGTGACGAATTCTAGGCAGCGGGTTGCTTCTTTGCAACGGACTTGGTTGTCGAGACGAGGTTGGTGGGAGGGTAGGTGAGTTAGGTGCAAGCGGACGTGGTTCTGCGGTCTTCATGTGCAACAAGAATCTCGTCGAAGCGGGGCTGACTCAGCATCGTGAATTCGGTCCCACCTCACTCAATCGTGTCGCCTTCCCGACATCTCGATACCAAACCACATGAATCTCCCTCCAAATAGACCATACTCCTCCCTAAGTCTTACACAAGGTGGCTCACACAGAATAATGGGTGAGCCCAGACTGCAGCTCATGCGAGAGAATCAAGTCGACTTGAGACCTATGGGAGGAAATAATGAAAAGCCTCCCTCGACCAGCATCCAATACATACAGGTTTGCGAGTCTTCGCAGTGATTGCCCGTTATCAACCAGCAATGCTCCTAGTCCTGAGGAAAAGGTCAAGCTTGGCCAAGACATGCTCAATACAGTGAGCCTTCTCATGACACGGATCAACTATCAGTCCGCTCGACTCCAACTGCAAACATCAAGCTCACATACGTACGTAGAAGTGACGATATCGAAGGATTGCACAAACGTGACAGACTTCACGTTCACATCACCCGATCTCCACCTCTCCACGTCTCTCGCATATGCACTTCGCCTCAGCTCGCAAAAGGACACGACACGACACTCCATCGTGTCCGTGATAGCTGAAATGTCGCGGTCATAATGTCAGCAACGTGGCAAAAATCAAGTACGACTCGCGATAACTCGCATTCAACTCCAATCCGTCTCCGTATTGCGAGATCGCCTCTCCGCATGACGATTCTCTGTTGCCTGCCACGTTGAGAGCGGCATCACGCGGCTTTCACATGCCGTTGAACATGAAGAAGGATGCTATTATGATGCTCTCATTCTGCAGTGAACCAGAATGCTGGGAAAGGCAGCAGGACAAGGCATATATCCATCTAACAATATAAATGTCTCACATCCGTGTCTCGAACATCAATAACAACATCATCTCCATACTCCTCAACACAACAACCACCCCACAAATCACCTCCAACAACACCAACAGTCATCATGTCTACCACCTCATCCACCAACGAGCGCGGCCAGGGCGCCTCTCACGCCACTGACCCTCAAAACGCCAGCAGTGTCCCAGGCAAGGCTCAAGAAGCCGTACGTCCCTTCCTCTCGTACCCTTCCAGTCCAAGTTAACAAACCATTCCAGGTCCCCGCATCCGTCGAGCACAAGCTTCCAGACGCGCTCCACGACACCAATAGCAACAAAGACACGGGCAAGGTTTCCCACGCCACCGGCTCCTCCATTGTGCCACAGGCGCTGCAAGAGGGCCTCCCAGAGAAGGTTGAGAAGGTCGTGCCAAACGCAATCCATGACACAAAGGGTGCCAAGTTCAGCGATGGGTCAGTTGGAAAGTAAAGAAGCAAATCAGCTTAGTGAGGAGGGGCAGCCGGAGTAGAGCCATATCTGTACTATAACATCTCATCAATGAATGAATGAATGAACGAATGAATGCCTTTGCGACTTGCTAGTCACTAAACATGCGTCAATGCGACCTAGGCGCGCAGTGCTCACGATGGGAGCGTGTGCCTGCCCTGTTCTGCACCAGCTTGAGACAGGTACCGACAGCGGGGCTTGAGCAGCACGCGACTGCTCATGGCATGTGATAGTCTATGCGGGGTTGAAATCCGCAACAGACAAGAAGCTGCCATAGAGTAGAAGTGCATGAGGTCCGCAAGTAGAAGTGAATGAGGTCCTGCCAGTATTGTCATCCATACGATACAAACATAATTACGTAGCGTACCAATTAGAGGCTTGCTTCTTTCCTCCTCGCTCTGCATCGTCGAGAATGTCTGGTACGTGCTGGTTCGCTGTATGTATTTCGACAATCTTACATGTCGTCCCGTCTTTTAACCCTTGACTGGGTTTCTTCGTCAACAGTTGAATGCAAATGTGTGCTTGCATAAGATGTAAAGTGGTTTGGTGCCAGTCCCACGATGGACCGCGCACCACCATTGCTGAAAAGAAAACATGCGTGAGCATACAAAGCCCCGCCTCTTTCTCTCTCCCAAAAACGCCTTCGCTATGTGCATTCCGTCGTCGTGTAAATCGGTGTGTAAGGAAAATGTGATATCGTCATCGTCGCCGTTTCGAAGGCATGATCAAGCTCTACTCATCCTAGATTCAAAGCTAGGCCGCGGATCCGGGTTCACGACACCGAGTGGCCGACTGTAGTCTTGTTGATCTTGCATCGATATTCGGCTGCCGTTTGCCTCTGCATTGGCAAAGAGAGCCGACGGGTTGAGACGTTGGTCGTACACCATGGG